>JBBPUG010001087.1:0-12263 GCA_038094535.1 Tubosaeta aff. alveolata | reverse complement strand
ATGAGTCATAGATCGGATCGGGTATATGTCAGCACTTAAGGCACAGCCTGGCTGTAACACATATCAAGCCAGCACTTACTGCATAGCATGGCTGTGACTCTTGATAAGATCCTGTCATGATAAGATAACGAAAAAGATGAAAGTGTAAAGGTGAAAATAAATGAGACCGTAACACCATGCTTCTCTTCTATCGCCGTTCAAACAAACCGAAACACATGGACCTTCCTTTCCTGAACCACCCCCGGATGTTGTAGACGAAGAAGAAGAGTTCAAAGTGGAAGCTATCTTAGCACACAAAGGCCACCCTGGCAACTTTCAGTACCTGACCACATGGAAAGGGTACTCTTGGTTCGAAGCCACCTGGGAACCTGAGGAAAACCTCCTTCATGCTCCCAGGATCCTCTCCACTTATAAACACTCCCACTCTCTGAAGTAACTGATCTCTTCCCCTTGTACATCCCACTCCCTTCTCTCATTCACTCGCACTCGGCTCAAATCAGCGAAAGTCATAGTGTGCTGCTGAGCGCCGCTACCTAGTACCTGATCCTCTGGCAATGCGTTCTTTGTCCTGTTTCTCTCCTTGTTTTCTTTTCTGTACTGGTCTGACAGTTCTCTCGATTACTTTCTCCTTCGAAATCAAAGAAAGTCTCCTTTGCACATATAGTTTCGTTTACTTCTATGTCTATTACTCTTCAATCTCGCTCCTCTACCATGTCGGACCCATCGCCTTTACGTTCTTATCCTGTTCAACCTTCTTTGCTTCCGCCTCATCTTTTGCCAATTCTCTATTTGGCCATCCTCTCTGGTCCTGCCCTTTGACGTATCATCCCAGAGGATCCTTTGTATTGAGACGATAACATTTTACGTCAACTTATTGGATTATTTCACACTGTGGTGCGCATTCAAAACCTTCATTTTCACTCTGCCCTACAAAATCTACCCCCTCCCTTCAGAGTTCCTCTTCATGTCGCAATTGGACAGCTGTCTGAACGGGTCCTAGACCTGTTAGTACTTAACCATTTTGTCAATCTCGTACCTAGACTTCTCATTCGACTTATACTTCCGACCTTTCTTCCCATCTTTTCGTCTTTGAACCCACAGGAACGAGACTTTTACCTCGAAAATGTTACCTCTCGTCTGGAAAGTGGTCAAGTTGCTCAATCACCTATCCCTGAACCACCTCTCCCAGTTCCAGCTCCTCCTTCTCCTGCCACGTCCACTTCCCGCACTTTAGTGGATCATCTATCCTCTTCTCCTCCTTCCTCGTTGTCCTCAAACTCAGACACAATTGACATTGGACCAATATACTTCGACGTGCCTCTTCCCCCTCCTGACTCTACCCCCGATCCATCTCTGTTGGCAAGAATGGCTGATGCAGTAAACGGCGCCTCTGCCTCTGATGGCTCTTCCTTCATTGATTTCGCTGCCAAAGCTTGAGTTCGGGCTCTGTACAAATGTCTTGCTGATGGACGTTTGATACTCGACTCTCCCACCAAAGTCCTGGAATCTTGGTTTGTTCTCCGAGATGCCACTTCTTCTACGGTGTGTTTTTATTGCCATCATACGGGCCACTATCAAGTCGACTGCCCTCAATATCACTGCCCTCGTTGTGGCACTCCCGCTCCTGGCCATAGAGCTATCCTTTGCATTCAATCCTTCTGCGACTTTTGCCATCACTGGGGTCATGGACCACGCGTATGTCCTAGCAGACTTTGTGCTCTCTATAACAGTGAAGGTCATGTTGCTGATGACTGTCCATATGCCACGCATATGTCCGGACTTTTTGCTGAGGAAGTTGCTGATGTTTACGAAGAGGATAATTGAGCTGGTAACTCAATCATACAAAGGGGGTAATGTTATGATTTTTCTCCCTTCTTCATCGTCTCGTTCCATCTTCTTTCTTTTGCATCACTTATGACGACTTACTTATGTAAACTTCTCTTGATTGGACGATTAGCTCCACAGCTGTCTCTCTCACGACGGTGATGTTTCCCCTTGTTCCATCTTGTTCTATGACATTCCATTCTCTCACAATAGGAACGCTTATATACCATTCACCTTGTACTTTTATCCCTTACACTGAATCTACGCCATTCTGCGTATTTATTCTTTGTCCTCGAGCAATTCTCGAGTCCTCTGAGTTCCTCGTTGTTGTCCTCAGCATTGGTCAACATCCTTCGTCCCAAACTCCTTGGATCTCTCAATCCTAAACTCTAGTTCATTGTCTACGATATTCATTGTACTCATTCTCAGTCCTCGAGCAATTCTCGAGACTGTGTGCTCACTCGTCATTGTCCTCTGTCCTCTGTCGTTGTTTCACACTTAGCTTGCTAAGAGAGACACTGTGGTACCTCTTCATGAGCATCTGCCTCTCTTGGGTTAAGTTGAACATTCTCTTGAGTACGCCTAGCGTTACAGTCTCAATGACGGAGCGTACACAGTCAATAACATCATGGGTTCTGAATTTCACAGGCCGAGGACTACCAGACCAAGGTTTAGTGCACTGCTATAAAGAAGTGAGAATGTTGTGTGCAAATACTTCAGAAAACTTACCCATTCGACAAGAGATTTGATCCACTGTGCTTTGAATATCTTGCCTTGGATCTGTGGTTGGCAATGTAAGTCCTCTGCAACTATTCTAAGGGTGAGGACTGTCTTTGAATTTAGCCGCTTTGTGAGTAAGTCAATGTGTCACTTGATCAGTTCTGTTTGTCCATCGTCCTCACCATTGACCTCCACTTCGAAATCCTTCACAGAAGTGACCAACAAGGATTGAATGTCCCTAATTTGCTTAACGTCCTTTTCTGTTAAAGGCCAGTCAGTTACTGACCCTGGAACACTGCCGGGGTAACCAAACATAGGGGGAGTAATCTCTTGGGCATTGGCCTCAACAGTTGTGAGACAAAGTACATCACGGATATAGAAACCTATAATCCCTTCAAGGATGCAATGCATGACATCAATGACAAGTTGTCGTGCTGGATCCCAATATGGAAGCTTCCAGAGTAGTAACCACTGAACTCCATGCTTTGCAAATAACTTTTCTTGAAGTTGTGCACTCTCTGCATTTTTGTAGGCTTCCGCTTGTTGTTGTAGTGTATCTTTGTCCCGTAACTTTCAACACTCCGAGTCAAAGTCTGTTCTACTGAGTGTTTTGAGATTGCAACAATTGCAGATACTACAATAGAAGTGGCTTCTTGGACCTGACATCTGTGCAGCTTTTCGCGCTGCAGGAAGATCACAGACCACACAGGCAATGACAGACCTCGCGACCTGACCAGAGGGGTGAACAGCCACATGATTGAAATGGACTCCCCACTCTCAGCTTTCCACCATATTTTCAATTAGTGGATTTAGAAAGTGGTTAAGCTCATCACCATGTGGCTCATAGGGCCCAGGGATAATCCCAGCGAGGTACATGTTCTCGGGTTTATAACGTATCTCGAGTGGAAGATTGAGGCAGGCACAAGTGATGACTCTGCAGGAGGTGGCTTCTCCCTATCACCCAAACACCCTCGACGTTGAAGAAGTCGACATTTAGTGAAAAGGCCAAACGGCATTCCCCCTTCCTGTCAACAAACAGAGTATCGGGTAGAGGGCCATGGAGTGTCCTGAGGAATTCACCATCCCAGATATCCTTGGCATTTGTGGGTGGGGCGTCAAGAGAATCCATGAGTTCGTCACAGGGAACGTCAATGATCTTGTCGATCTCCTGCCTGGAAAGGAGGCCAGCCATAAAGTCATGAAAATGATGGTAAACGAAAGGTTTGATGGGAGATGTCTGTTTGCCCAATGAGGATCGGAGCAGGGGTTGACCACAGACAGGGAGCCATGGCTTGGGCTTATTGGCACATTGGCTAGGATACTCAGGAGTCGATGAGCCGGGTCGTAATACTGGCTTATAAAGACAGCTACAAGTGGGACAAGCCGCATAAACTGTTGTGTGTTCATTCAGATTGAACCTAGACAGTGCGCCATCGATCGTTCTAGGTATCTGGTTTAACTTGTGTTCCTGCAGAGGAGACAGGTTTGTTGCATGGGTAGGGTTCAACACAAGTCTCAGCACCAGAGACAGGAGGCCCATAATCAGATTGCCTGTGCATCTGCTAACACTGAAGATGACACTATAAAGGACCCCAATAAAGATAGTGACTTGGGCAAGCTTGTCGCAGCGATCAACGGGTACCTTGTAGTGGTGGTCTAAATGATTTTTCAAGTTCCATTTTTCATAGGAAGAAAGCACAAACATACTGCAATTATGATAGCTAGGTACAATAGGCTTGCTGTCAACAGCCCATTCATGCGCCACAATATCAGTAAGAAGTCAGTCAGTTTGAGCAAGTAGTTTATTTTTGCATTCAGTGACTGAGGATACACAATGGGTGATTTTCCCTAGAGCTCCTCTCAGTTCCAAAACGTCGGCCCTGACATTCTTCAGTGTGATAGGAGTGGACAAAGCGATCTGCGTGGGCAGTTTTTTGATGCGTGACTCAATGTTGGTCAAGATAGAATGCGCCTTGACGGTGCGTCGATCTTGTTCTTGTTTTGTGCCAGGGCTCTACAAGGCAGTTATCAGTTCAGAGCTTTGTGCACTGGGATCTGACTGGGGAATGCCATGTGCGGGAACATTAGAGTGGGTGACTGGATTTGAGGGTATGCCAGTCTGGGTTGGCGGGCCAGAGGTAGATGCCTCACGGGCGTCCGCATTGACGACAAGGTGGGTGAAACTGGCAGCAAAGTCTTCCAACGAAGGAACAGTTACATTGGAAGATATCCGTGCATTCGCATTGAGCTGGAAATCTTCCCGGGATGTCCAAAGTTTGTTCACTTGGAGGTCGAGATGTGGTCCGTCATCGGTGAGTGTAAGGGCAAACAAATGAGCACCCAAAGAATCAATTGTGTTGTTTGACGCCATCTGCCTTGCCTTGTTTCCTGCCAAGGATCTAACAGCATTCTCCCGCTCCTGAGATGGTGTGCCAATCTTGGATTCTATACACTGTAAATGTGGAACTTTATGATGCAAGGGAATCAACTTTCCAGAGGGGTTGTGTGAGACGCCGTTTCCATCCACATCCATGCAGTGGAGACAACGGCACAAAAAGGTAGCATCACAAGCAGGCATGTCTAATAAGCCTGGTGAGAAGTAATTCATAGGTGAAGAAAATATCTCACCTAGATGCACAGCCAAAGGGACAAGAGCAGTGTGAAGAGAGATTCTGCAAGTATACGCAAGATTCTGAATGGAGTAGCAGATGAAGGACTGCAGTTAGGATAATTCAGTGGGCATCTTATAAGCACTAGGACTTACGGGGAGGTACACAACGATTTTACATGACAATATCTCCTTATTGTCTCTCCTTGTTATCATATAAGGGAATCACAACAAGCGGGAATATACTAGCCATCATAGCCATAGGAAACAAGGAGAGAGGGAGAGACGACAGCCACAGGAAACAAGGAGAGAGGGAGAGATGATGACCACAGTAAACCATAGGCAGCAGTTAAGGTGATGGTCCCCGGTGTTCAACATCAAGGTAGTGGCCGTAAAGTGACGCCACGCATGGTAAACCACAGACAGCAAGAGAGACAGTGCCCACAGTAAACCACGAGCATCGAAAGAAGAGGATGCTCCCCAGTGTTCGACACTGGGGAGTAGGACAGGTGGTCACCTCAACAGAAGTGGCGCTGTGCATGGTAAACCACAGACAGCAAGAGAGACGGTGCCCACAGTAAACTGCGAGCATCAAGAGAAGGGGATACTCCCCAGTGTTCAACACCGGGGAGTAGGACGTGGTGGTTGGAGATAACTTGATGTGAACTTGGTACCGATTTGGTATCACCGGTATCACCACCACCCACAGCCACAATTAGGTACATGATACCAAATCGGTATCAAGTTCACATCAAGTTATCTCTGACCACCATGTCCTACTCCCCGGTGTTGAACACTGGGGAGTATCCCCTTCTCTCGATGCTCACAGTTTACTGTGGGCACTGTCTCTCTCATTGTCTGTAGTTTACCACACACAGTGTCACTCTTTCGGCTGTGTGCAAGACCGCACTTTGTGCAAGGCAACCACCTCATCATCCTACCTACTCCCAGGTGTTGAACATTGGGGAGTATCCCCTTCTCTCAATGCTCATGGTTTACTGCGGGCACTGTCTCTCTCACTATCTGTTGTTTACCATGCGCAGCGTCACCTGCGTTGTTGGCACCATCCCTCTCCTCCCTTTCAGTTACTATCTCGTGTAGACATTGTCCCTGTACATGGTTTACCACCCCGCCCTTGCAATTGCTACGACTCCCTGGTGTTCAACATTGGAGAGTGTGAACCTCGTAAACTGCACACCCTACAACTTTATCGTCGTGTCAACTCGAGGATGACGAATTCTATTCATGATCACAGTGATTCATTGATATTACATACATGTTTTGTAAGGATGACTGTAACCTAGGATATTGAACCACTTAAACTTTTCTGTAGACACATTCGCATGGAATTTCGAAGGCTGCGTCTCTAACCAATGCTTGTTATAAAATGGTTGCGGCAAACCTACCATCGTGGGGCACGAACTTCTCAGATTGCCTGAACCTCGTAGCCTTTTCACTGGCTTCGATCCCCTTGGAGTGAAGATGTTAGTATCTACTAACCGCTGTTCATCGATTATCTTCAGCTTCCTATTGATGTTTTTCCTCCAGAGCATGACCTTCATGTGGTACACCTCTTCAATTTCATTCTCCACGCCACTTTCGTCAGAGCTTGTCCCGTCTGGACCAAGCTGCCTCACGATATCTGCTAACCATTTCCAGACGTTTGTGTCATCTTCTTCGTCCTCCTCTTTCAATTCTGCGATGCCCTTGGCGACCGTGAGCCGTCATTCATTGCTTGCGCAAATCCCCTCTCCAGCACCTCAAGCTCACAGGCCTTGGTTGGACACGAGATGATTGGACCGAACTGTTTTCAACCCTGGAGATTCCACAGCTCACTGAGCTCAAGGTCACAGCTGAATGTCCCACCCTTACTCTCGTCAACTTTCTCCTGAGGAATCAAATCACCAAACTATGCATTGCACCTAGCCTCTGGCAAATGATGGCCTCTTCCCCAACAAAACTATGCCCACGCCCGCGCGCTCTGCTGCATTCCCTCACAGAACTTGCAGGCCCAGCTGACGTGATAAAGAAGTTATGTCGTCATGTCGAGGTGTCGCAACCACTGTGAAGCCTCGGCGTTTGACTTCGCGCTTTGAATGACCATCATTTTCTCTTGCCAGAACTCTTGGACTGTGCGGAGTTTGCAGAAACCGTGGAACTGCGAGTGATGGTTGACGACGGAGACAACGACTGGTCTGTATTTGCAGCAATGGAGGATGAACGGAAGTCTTCCGCCATGAGCTTAGCTATCAACCTTTTCTCAGTGCCAAGGTCCAATATGATTGTGGGTGACAAATACTCACCCAGCTGAACTAGAAACTGAAATGTTTATAGGCATACTGTGTGCTGTGGATGCGAGCGTTCCTGCAGGTCCAGACGCTCTGACTGCATACATCTACCTTTTTAACCTCTTTGGACAATGACAAGCTCTTGAGCCTGTTTTGCGCCTTCTCCCCACTCGAAGAGGATCTGGAGGTTAATGTATTAAATCACGACACAACAAAGTAGTAGTTATGTGACAGACTTGTGTAAAGTATTCATACAATGTGTAAATGAAATGGTCGGTTGAGTTTAGAAAAAACGGACAGCCAGGGACAGAGCCATAATCAACATGGCAATACTCCCTGATGTTGGACACTAAGGAGGTAGTGACTGTAAGGTAACACTGTGATAAGATGGGATACTCCTTAGCAGGGGGAGGTAGTGTGACACTGCTCGTGGTAGACCACAGGTAGCGATGAGGAGAGCGGGAGAGACAGTAGCCATAGGGCATAGGCACTGGTTGAGGAGATACTCCCCGACGTTCAACACCAGGAAGGTAGTGGGTTGCACCGTCCATAATCATGGTAGCGGGGAGAGAGATGGTGCTCACAGTAAACCGCGAGCATTGAGTGGATGATACTCCCCAGTGTTCAACACCGGGGAGTACGACAACGTGGTGGTCGCCGACAAAGGGGTGGGTGTGAACTTGGTGCCGATTTGGTACCTACTCACCGCCACTCACTGCCACTTACCCACACAAGGCACTGATCAATCAACACGTGGGAAACAGATGTGGTACCTAGTCAACCTCTCTGTTGGCGACCACCACGTCATCCTACTCCCTGGTGTTGAACACTGGGGAGTATCATCTGCTTGATGCTTGCGGTTTACTGCGAGCACCGTCTCTCTCCTTGCTACCATGATTATGGACGGCGCGACCCGCTACCTCCCTGGTGTTGAACGTTGGAGAGTATCTCTTCAACCGGTGCCTACGCCCTACAGCTACCGTCTCTCCCGCTCTCCTCATCACTACCTGTGGTCTACCACGAGCAGCGTCACACTACATCTCTGCAGCCATTGTGTTTCCCTCTCGCTGCCTGTGGTTTACCATAGGCAGGGTCGATTCGTAGCTACTATCTCCCTGGTGTTGAACACCGGGGAGTATCTCCTCCACACGAATAGTGTGCTCGTCTCCTAGCATAGTGATGGTGCAATACAAACTGTGTCTAGCTATTTCGTAGCCAAGTAGATCGGGTGTGATGATGAGGGATGTATCAAATTGTTCCATGCTGGAGGCAGACACATTGCAAAGTCGTAGGTGGTATTGTTATGGGTTCACGGCCTTAATTTTGGCGGCATGAGCGAGGAGTGCACTCGTTGCTCAACGTTGCCGTAACTAAAGCAGCTGAAAAAGCTAGTATTGGTCGACTGTTTCACTTTTCTCGCCAGCCTGCTGTAAGCCAACGCAGACGTTTCGCTCAACAGGGCTCACGCGTTATACTTTCTTCTACCCACCCACGCAACTCCTTCACCACCCGCTACTTCCCTGCAGATGTCTCTCGCAGTCCCAGGCCAGCTTCATCATGGCCCCTCCTTTCCAAACCAGACCCGTCGCATTCGTCTCATACCCCACCTTGATTCTCGTCGCACTCTCCACTTCGAGCCCATCACCTGTGACGTCAAAGATGGGGACCCACTGCTCCGCATAGGCAGATTCACCAATAGATCTGGAATCAGTCTCAACACCACCAACTCCCTCTTCTGGAACAGACTCACATTCAAATCAAGAACTGTCTCCCGCTTACATGCCGAAATTTGGCTCGAATCTGGCCAGTTCTTTATCAAGGATACCAAATCATCCACTGGGACATTTCTCAATCACCTCCATCTTTCCCCCGCCAGACATGAGTCCAGGCCACACCCCCTCAAAGATGGCGATATCCTCCAGCTCGGCGTAGATTATCAGGGCAGCTCAGAGGATAGTCACAAATCATTCAAGATAAAAATTGAGATCAGAGAGTGGCAGGCAGCTGCAAATGCCTTCAAGTACGTGTCATCCTATATATTACCATCTCTTTAACTTCTCTTTTGATCAGTACATGTGCCGCTGGCCAGCTCAGAGCCCTCACCGTTACTTCTGACCCTGGCAAACCAGGTGATCTGGAGGATGCGCACAAGAGTAAATGATACCCCCCCACCACCATTTCCGACTGTTGCATATGTTCGTTTTCACTCGACTCTCCCCCTTATCAATCTCATTCCCACACTAGGTTTCTTTTCTGCCACCATTCGTCAAGCCCTCTTTATCACACCTTGCTCCCATGTTTTCCACTTTAAATGTATACGTCCACTCCTTGAGGAGCATGACCGGCCTTTTCCTGCCCCCTCTGTCGTAGCTTTGTGGATCTTGAAGAAAATGTTGAGGTCGAACACGAAGAAGATGAGGAAGATGTCTGTCTATAGTATATAGCTAGTTGAATACTGTACCTACTTCTGAGCGGTCGATGTTTGCATGCTCGCCACCCCGCTCACCCCCTACTGAGCACCCACTGAACAGGCAGCGGGTGGGCGATAGGCATGTAATTACTTTTTTTGTCATAAAAATTTCTAATTTTCCACAGTACAAATGGACGTCTGAAAATTTAAAATGTTAACGTGTACACAAAAGGCATGGTAACATATCTAATTTTTTATTTTATTTTTGTTTTGTTAAAATTAAAGATTTCAAGTTAATGATAAACACATTGCGAAATCTCAAATTATAACACCTATTTTATATTTGTTATTTTGTGGGGCTTTACAGGCCAATGTGCAGTTCTTATTTTCATAGATATTTAATTGTTCACTGCAATTTAAAACTTTAAGAACACTTAAAATCAAAAATTAAATTTCTAATAAGAAATTATCATTTTGAATACACTTTAAACGTCCCTAAAATGTCAAAATCCCCGGTGTGTGGGTGAGTGTGCTGTGCCATCCCACCACCTATTGCCATTATGGTGGTGGTGGTGGTCAGTGGTAGTTAGTGGTAGCAGGTGGTGTGCATGCACAATGCATTTGTTTTCAAGGTTAGTATATGCTCATATATGTAGTATATAGTGGACATACCTTAGTAGTGCTAGTGAGGACTGGTCGGATGCAACCAATCATACTGTTTGATTTCTCATGGCTTCAAAGCTTTGGGGACCCACCTAGCTTGGCCAAGTTTATGGCTTCTTGAAATGCCAAGCTGGGCTCCAAGCTGCACCAAGCCCCCAACATAGCCTAGCCTGGCTAGCCTTTTGGGGGCTTGGCTTTGCCAGCTCAGGGCTTTTAGGCTGGGCTGCAGCATCACTACTCTTGTGTCATGGCAAAGATCTACTGCCACTCGATGACTGGCAAAAATGAATACTCAATGATGTTCAGGAAGGTTTAATCCAATTAATGGGGGTTCTCTGAAGCTTAACAAGCAGAATGTCAAGAATCATGTGCATGTGCTGACACTCCAACAATATGTTAATTAGCAAAGGACAAGTAAACTACATATATATAGTCCAATGAAAAGTTATCTACATGGAAGAACAAAAGTGTTTATGATAAGTCCAAGAAGTTGGTGGAGTTTGTGGAGTTTGTGGAGGAGTTTGTGGAGTGAGTTGAGGAGTTAGCAGAGTTGGTGGAAGACAATGACACAGACAAGTTGGTCAAGTAGAATGTCATCTGAGAGGCATGGGAGTCTGGGTGAGGACAGAAGTTGACAGAATGTCCTGCAGAGCCATAGAACATACATAGCTCAAGACAGATGTGGCAAAGACATTCATTAGGATGGAGTCAACCATCATGACCAAGAAGTGGAGGGAAAGAAGTGTCAGGGATGTCAGAAGATGTATCAGGGAGTTTGTCAGATGATATCAATTGCTCATCATACAACTCTAGGATGGAGTTCACTGGAGAATACAAGGAATTGTCTGGAGATGGTGAAGAGGAGGACAGAGATTGAGAAGGAGTAGCAGAGATGGAAGTGGAGTCAAGGAGTTCATCCTGGTATTCCCAATAGTGACAATCATTATATTGGGCCATAGAGTGGAGTTCAGGGATGGTCTGAGGTTTCCCAACCAAGAGATCTTATTCTTAATGCAATCTGGATGTCCAAGGTAGAAACTCTGTCAGAGGGTGCCAGAGCCCTAGTGTCAGATGCAAACCCCTTTCCTGCCTCTGAATGGTAAGCTTCTCATCCTCTTGAGCTTGTGCACAGCGATGTGCATGAAGTACCCTACAGGATATTCTCTGGGTATTGCTATTAGGTGACATTGATTGATGATTACTCCAGATATCACTTTGTTCTGCCCATTTGAGCCAAATCCGATGTTTTCAGCACATTCAAGCAGTTCAAAGCATATGCAGAGAACCAGATAATGTGCAAACTCAAGATTCTAAGGGACGACAAGAGAGGGGAGTATATGAGCAATGCGATGCTCAAGTTCACCACCCAGTGCATCATACAGCACCAGCATACTATGCACAATCGCCCTCAGCAAAATGGGGTTGCTGAGCGAGCCAATCGTGTTCTGGCTGAGCGCATCTCTGCCATGTTGGCTGAGTCTGGCCTGGCCATGTCCTTTTGGGGTGAGGCCCTTGTTTCTGTTGTCCATGTTTGGAACAGGTGTCCTACTTCTGCTGTTGATCAGGCTACGCCCTATGAGCTATGGCATGGGCGCAAACCAGATGTATCCTATCTCTGGGTTTGGCACTGCCTATGTGCATATACAGAAGGATAAGTGCAATTCCCTTGCTTCTCATTATGAGAAATGTGTATTTATTGGCTATCCTGATGGCTACAAGGGCTGGAAGTTCTACAATCCACCTTATCATC
>JBBPUG010001086.1:0-12269 GCA_038094535.1 Tubosaeta aff. alveolata | reverse complement strand
TGATCTTGGCCATGATCAAGAGTAAAAGATCTCACACTGACAAAAACAACGTGCGCCCTATGATTACATAAGCTACTGTATTTAGACTAAAGGGGGGGTGCGGTGCGGTGCGACATGCTCGGTGCGTTGTGCGGTGCAAATCCACCCCAACTTTGAGCCGGGCTAATGCGCGCCGTGGCGCTACCTTGCCCTTGTGGTAGTTGTGGCGATCGGACAACGTGGCCACGCTGGCTCTGAGCAGAAAAAGAGCCCGCACGGAATCCCATCGGAACTCGGCATCGGACCGGCAGGTCGGATATATAAACCTGTCCCCTTCGGGGTCCAGGAATGACCCCAGGCAGTGTAGATTACATTGATGAATATGAATGTATAGATTACATTAAAATTTTAGTATCTTTTTTTTTGTGTTTTTAGTTGTTGCACAGCCTGTGGGGTATTAGTTTTTGTATGTCATGTCAGATAAAAGACATACTCAAACCACCATTCTGTTATCATCATAACACAGTCATTTGTAAGGTTGAGCACATGATAATGATCATTCATGAGGAGGAAAAGAAAGTGGCCAGCAGGATCTTTTAGGGAAACATGTTTGTCAAACACACAGAGAAGTTGATGGTTAATGCCATCTATGATGACTTGTTTAGTTCGATGGTCTAGATGAAGGTGGGAAGGCAGAGGGAAAAAGTGTCTGATGTTGCTAATTCGAAAGTTTCCTAATGGTTGCTGTTTGATATAGCATGGCTGGATGCCAGAAGGTACAGAGGGTTTGATGACAAACCCATAGTTTATACGAGTTGGAGCCTTGAGAAACATAGAGGATTGGTTGGTTGTTTGTGTTGTGCACAGCCTATGGACAGTGAGCCTTTATTAACAAAGGTTAGAGAGGATCATACTCATTGATAAGTGACCGGATTTCAAGAATGTCAGTTTTGAGTACAGCTTCAAAGGGTCCATGTGTGCATTTTTGCTTTAGAATGAGATATGGTGTATGGATTATGCCTGTCATGCCAGCCTGCAGTATAGTGTCAGTTATGGATACATATCGGGTCTGGCTATTTGTGCCAGGGAAGACAGGTTTATGGTGTGATACTGAAGTTTGACGTCCATGGAAAAAGAGATTAGCTATGTCAGCTATGTAGCCTGGCCAGGCAGGGAGTGCAGAATGAGGAAGTTCTACAAAGTAGTGGTTGTATCTGCTTGCATAGAAATATGCAGTGGTTTGGTTGTTATGCATTTTGATGGAAGAGGTTGACATGGTGTTTCACAGGGAAGAAGCCCCTTTTAGAAAAGGAGGCAAGCATATGTAAAAGCAACACATTGTTGTTGTTTATGTATTTCCCCCTCTTTTGAAGTGCAACAGCCATGACACCTGCAGGCCAACATCTATTTCAGAGCTTTTCCCCTGACATCAGGTGGATTGTCTATTCTTGGCTCCCTACTTTCACTTTATTGAAATTGGCTTGCATCTCACGCTCATACAATGTTGAAATCCATAGTTTTCTTCAAATCCGTTTAACAGAAGAACTCTCACATTTTTGCAAGCAGCCAGGCAGCTTGTTACGTTTAATGCGGCAGACAAGAACAGTTATCTCAGGCTCCTTTGCCTATTTCTTCATATTTGGGGAAGCATCATGGGAGTGGAGGCCTGCTGATTTGGATTTGTATACAGTGGAAGGAGGTGCAGGGACTCTACTCCATGGTTTGGAAGACCAAGGGTTTTTCCAAGTTGATGAAAAGACTACAGACAAATCAGCATATGAAGCAAGCCACATTAGACGCACCATTCAAATGGAAGATCTCTTTGGAGAAAATAGCATTGATGTCATTGTTTCTGCTGCACCTTCTCCCATTTCCCCCATTTTTCAATTTCACTCCACCCCAGCAATGAATTACATCTCAGCAGATACCTTGTTTAGTGCCTATCCATCTTTGACATCACTGCAACAGGGGCTACCAAGTCCATATGCAGCTTATCATCATCACTATACTTCAACAGTGTTGAAGGCATTGCAGAAATACAGAGGCTGTGGAGTTGATCTTCGGTCTGCCAGAAGTTTTTGGATGGCCTCAGAAGCACATCAGAAGCGGATGCACAAATGTGGTATCTCATTTGACTGCCCATGCACATTACGTTCCTCAGATGATGAGGGATGTCTTCTTGCAAGTTTGGATGCAGAACAGGCTATAGGTGCAGGTCCACGGATGTTTTCTGTAGAGGTGCAGACAGTTCAGTGGTGCTTGGCATATGAGCGTTGTGATGGCAAACAAGATCATCAAGTTTATGTCCCTTTTGTGAGTAGGGGTTGATGTAGAATCAAGGTACGTTTCTGATTTTGTTTATTGTTTTTTTTTTTCTGTTATGTTTGTATTCATGTGTGCCTTTTTTTTTTTTTAGCAGGGAGGTATTATCTTTCACTTTTTGATGTGGTTGGAAAAACAGAAAGGAATGTGGTGACAGTTTGTATTAGTGAATAAGACTAGTATGATTCATGTACAATGCAGACATGGGTTGTACCTGGCTCTGTGTAGTGTGATGTGGTTGGTATGGCCAAACAGCTGGTTTCATTAGTTACTTTCTATGCACACACATAACATAGTGGACCACCAGTGCACAAAGACAGGACAGAAGTTTTGGGGCAATAAGGCCATTATCTTGTGAATTAAATTCAAGTCACCCAAAATGTTTATAGACATAAGTCTCCTAAGTCCCGGTCATCTTTATTCTCTTCCTCGCTTGCATGGTCAGATCCCGAATGCAATAAAAGTATGCTTTGAAACTCATACTGAGCCCGGCTACCATTGTATTTCCCGTTACTGTCTTTTGTCTTGTAACGTGTACATTTCATCTCAGCGACGACAAGATCATGTTTCTTGAGTTTTGAAGTGGGAAATTTATTCATTTCGGATTTAGACTTGAGAGCCTGACGGGCATCATACACGGCGCTGAACAGGACCTTTGGAAAAGAAAGTTTAGTAGATATATTAGTGTGATGGGGAATCGCTCACTGCTTTTGCACTTGAACTCGCTTTTTGCCACCGTATAGCTCGGATCGGGCCACCTTCATTATCAATATGTGCTATTATGAGAAATGGAGTTAGCACAATGAACTGTGCATGACACAATTTTCGAAAGAAAGCGTACTCAATTGTGGATCCGATAGGCGAGCAAGCATAGTGTTTGCAAAATTGTTCTCTGATGCAGACAAAGGCACAATGGAGACAGATGCTCGTGTGTCTGGTTCACCATCTTTTAGAAACCAGACACTGAGGATGTGTCCAAGGACCCAAATGACGATTGGTTCGTTGATATGTGGGTTACACAACACATTCATGCGGTCGCCCGAAGGACTATAAGTCCCCCAAGAGGCTGTTAGTGGAACTTTGCCCAGAGCATACACGTTCGCAGCTTCGTTGCAGTAACTTGAAATGGCCGCAAGGCGTCTATGTTATATGTTGTTAGCTTTTCGTATAAGAGGGATAAGTCGGGGAGGGGGAGGGTTAGGAGAGGTAAGGTGCTCGTACTTTTTAAATCCGTCTTCATAAAGTGATACATATTGTTCGTCAAAACTTGTGCCGCATTGTGTTAGACCTAACGCTTTCAATGAATGCTGTTGTCCAGAATGACTGTGCTCTTGTTGATCTGTGCCCGTTGTCGACATCGAGCTCTGAATAGATTTGTCTGGGGCAACATCTGAAGCTTTAGTGGTAGGAATAATTACATGCTGAACAGGAATGCCAGAAGCAATGCCTGGCTGAATGTCCGTGTTGCTGATTGTTGATGATGAATCGCCGCTTTGCGCATCGTCAGAACATGTGTTTATAGGGGTGGTGGAGTCGGGTGATTGTCGCACGTCGTCGACACTAGATTAATCATGCACGTCGATCAACGGATAGGCAGTAGTTGTTGAACATACATATCAAACTCGTTTGGATTCGTGAGACGTCTGTTCTGCGCCATGTGTGCGTTTCGCCATGATGGTTCTTGTTAGGAGGGCAATAGGGGGGAGAGGGGGCTTATATGAGTGAAATGTTAGTATTTGTAATACAGTTTGACTCCCACTTTTCCTTTTTTCGTAATAGAGCCTCCCAAGAATAGAGCCTCCCAAGTATGCGCATGCCTGGACCCAACCCACCAAGTCTCCGTTCTTCGGCATGCATCACCCTCATCGTATCCAAGGCATAATGCTGAGTTGCCGTCGCAATCGTCGTCGTTGCAGTGGTGTCCATGTCACCATGTTACCATGTCACCTGCAAACGTGTTAGTCCTCACAGCTCACGTCATCGCCTCTTATCGTTGTGGATGTGATTAGGGCACCTCAGCGCACAACAGTGCGCAATCACGCCGGCCTTGCTCTCTTCGTGCTGAATGTGCCAGGACCATTTCGGGTGCATGTCGCCTGAGCTTGAGTGATTCTGAACTGAATCGTACTGGCGCGACATGGTGTCATGTGATTTCGTGACTTTGCTCAGCGAAGAAAATAACATTAGACATTTGTAATGGTGTTGATAACAAATCGGCAGCAAGTATTCAACAAGGATCTGAACTTTCGATTATGTTCTGTGCCATACTAAAGACTTAAGTGGCATCGCCGGTAACTGCTGTCCGCTTCTTGATTTTTCGGGCACGTTCATCATTATTGTCAGATCTACGTCGTTTGCGCTATTGCGGAACATATGGGTTGGAATAACGTTAAGCAAAATTACAAACGTACCATTTTTGGAACAGGCGATGGTTGTGTGAGCAATTGAACGATTTGTTTTAGGCGCAAAAAGGCTTTCAACCTCATACCGGCAGCTCCTCGATGCTCCACAAGGAAAGACATGTCTGTTTCAATTTCTACAAAATCCCCTTTGCTTAATTGCAACTGATGGAGCGGGCGAAGTTGATTTTCGCTGGTGAGCTGAAAGATCGGAAGTTGAGGAGCGAGTTGCCAGGAACGACCAATGCGCGAAAGCCAGTCATGTTCGTCGATAACCTCTGCCGGCTGGATAGCCTCGTCTGAATTACACTTCTGTAAAATTGTAAGCGATTAATCACATGGACGCCACACTCCATACTTTGACGAACACACGGCGCTCAGTATTTAGCAACCTTTGAATTCGGTTTGCTAATGGTAGTTTCATCCAGTGACTTGCGAAGGATGCTATGTGAAAAAGAGATTTTTGCTGCGCACCCCATGCCTCTGTTTCGGTACCACCGCATAAAACTAGAGTTTGCAAGGCGCGCAACGTTGTTTTGGGGTCTCTGTATTTGCGTTTATCTGTGAGTTGAAACGAGAGAAAGTAATGTAGTATACGTACCCATCCCAGTTTCCAAACCCATTTAGATCCATCTTTTCAATGAAGCCATGCAATCGAATATTCACGGAGGTGAATTCGTTGCGACTCTTATCGTATGGAACGTAAACGAGAGTTTTTTTACGCCTAAGATCCCGTGTAGCTGGATCGTCGATTAGAGCCACGTCGGTTACGAGATGTTCCAGGTCCGCCCTTAGGAGTGGAAAGTCGGTGCGTTTATCGCATTTTTGGCATTCATCAATACGTCCCGTTAGTTCAGGAGAGAAGTTCTTGTAGATCAGTGCAGAAGATGGATCTGCAAGGTAAGACATGATGATGATGAAGAGAAGGATAGGGGTGTGCTTACTGTGTTGCCTTTAATAATAAAAACTCAGGAGGTTTAAGGAGTATTACGCCGATAAAGTTTCAGCATCTCTTTGGTGACAGTTTTCAAAGTCGGTTTCGGTTCGATGATCAAGCGTCTGTAACCGAAGAAATTCATTCCGCAGATCTTGTGGAAGTCGTGTATTTATCTTGTCCGGGGAAAAAGCCCGTAGTATTCCCAAGGAACAAAACGATCGAGCGCGAGAAAGCATCACGTATGTGTTTTGTATCGAGCGGCAACTTGCCAAATCAACAATAACCTTGTCCATGGAACGACCTTGAACTTTGTAATCAGTAAATGCCCATGCAGGGATTAGAGGCAATTGGGTGCGAGAAATTGAAATTGTTCGATCCTGCAATTTCGAATAACGGAAATAGGTCGGAACGGGAAATATGGGCACAACGGTTGGTGGGAATCCTGGAATGTCGAGAGTAGACGTTTCAATTTTGACGTACGCACACACCGCCTCCCGCCATTCAAACGTTTGGCCTTGAACGATTTCTTGATACGTGCGGAAAAGAATATCACACACAGTTCCCTGGCTACCATTCACCACGCCGTTCGAGATCGATAAATTGTCTGTGATGGTGACTGGCATTCCTGGAATGAGAGGAAGTTCGCCCAATGAATCCTTTCCATCGGTGGGTCGTATGCCCAAAAAAAATTGGCGGTTTTTCCCGCTTAACTTCTGTTTCGAAACGCGATCAACAGAGTGATACACGTGGAACAGCAACTGCACTGAATCAGCGAACTGTTGAGTTCTAAAGAAATTAAAATTATCTCGAAGATATCGACGGCCAAAAACAACAGGAGCATTCCTGAGTTCCACAAATTGGTCTGCATGTTGCTCTTTAACTAAATCAAGTACGCGTTTTTTCAGGAGATTGAAATCCGAGTCATCCGTACCGTTTCGCTCTACGGTTCCATTTCCCAGTCGAATTCGACTCAGAACATCGACGAAAATCGGATCGCTCAATGCTCGTTGGTTTTGTTTGAGTTCAACCACGTGTGTCAGCTGGCGCCAGATCAATGCACCGAACATACTGTGTTGTCCGCGATTCGTTTGCGTTGTCCGTGGTGCGACATGGTCTACGAGTGAATGAGAATATAAGGCCTTTCCATTCACAGGTCTTAGTTGACCTAAGTCGCCGGAAAAGACGACGTTGACGCCTCCCATCAAGTTGTCGATTGCGCGAGGATCCATTCCCAAAGCGGTACAGATCCTAGCAGAGATTTGACCAAGGAGTTCAGCTGAGATCATCGAAACTTCGTCAAGTATCAGATATCTAACATTCTTCCAGATCTGTTCAAGATCACCCTGGTTCTTACCCACACTCCCTGAAGGTAAGAAAGTCAGCGCGTGAATCGTGTAACCATCTATAATCAAGGCCGCGTTTCCAGTTGGTGTGCTGAGCAACAGTTCGTTTGAAGCGCCACAACGTTTGAAAAACGCCACAATAGCCTTGATAACATGACTTTTTCCTGCCCCCCCGATCCCAGTCATAAGCATTCGCAAGGGTTCAGTCGCTCCGCTAGCAAAGTGTTCCGCGACAATAGTGAATGCGCGCGCTTGTTCGGCGTTGGCGTTCAAATGGAATTCTTCGCGGATCTCATCAATCAATGCCACCTTTTCGCTCCAACCTAGATTCCGGAAAGGAACGTATGTATACTCTATTTGCGCATTTTCGTCTACACGAGAAACATCAATTCCGGGCGCATTGGTCACTGTCCTACAACATTTTCGAACGTAGCCTTGACTATCAATTTCTTCAACTCGTGGTCGTTTGTTTTGCCTTTCAGCTCGCATTGCTCGTGACGTAGATTTCAAATCATTGTTGGTATCGTCGACTAAAATCATCTTGCCAGATTGAGACGGAACCGGATGTTGAGAAGACCCCAAACGTAATCTGTGAGCAAGTTCGAGTACTCTTGCGTTCTCTGACTCTTCTTCCGACTTTCGTTGTGAATTTACACCATCTAATTGGTTTTCATTCGTCGCAAGGTCAAGTGTGGACAAAGAATCGTCCTGGTCCTTTTCGCCCGCTAGCGCGTCTTCCAAATCTTTCTGTTCCTCTCCCGTTAGAGTGAATTGAGAAGATACGTGTTGCCTTTTCGCGTCTGCACACTCGTGCTCGACGGACATGTTAACCATTAGACGAAGACTACTGTCCGTCAGTTCCTTAGATTCAAACGCCTCTTGCCAGGTCTGCATTGGGGTCCTCAGATCGGCATACGATCTCCACGAAGTGAACAGAAGCAGCACCATTCGAAAATATGCTTCGCTGTCGGTCTCTTTGCGCGGAACCGCTTTGCACAACAAAACTGGGACCATATTTCGGGAACGCAACTGCACCTGATGGGTTGAGAACCAGGGGTGAAGATCGCTAGAAAAATCCCCACGTGGGTTATGTTTCCGGGTGTGTGTCGAAGTGGGCGTTTGGATTTCGTTTTCATCTTCACCCACATCAGAGTCTCCCTCATCAGTAGATTGCACCCGAATTGCAGGCCTTTTAACAACTTGACACCATTCGGTGAACTCCCACAAAGTCATCTCCGTAAAAGGTTTGCGTGCAGGCCGGTAAACATAATGAACCACATCATCAATAGGAATGACATCATCCTTTACGGTTCTTATTAAGACCGAATGAAGTTCATTGCCCTCAGGTTCGTCCAAGTCGTCTTGCACGTCTCGAACACATTCATGAGATTCATTCAACTGTTCATATCTGTGCAAGGCAGATAGAAAGTCGTCGATACGTATCGTTGCAAACGAATGACTTGAATAACAATCTCCCCCCCCCACCAGGTACGACATTATTTGCTGATGAGAAATTTCTTGGCGTCCAAGTAAAGAATTGATGCATTTGATCAAACACGAACGTGTTGCACGATTACTTTCCTCGTATGTTTGTTCAGTCACGGAAAGAGAAGGAAACTTTTGAATGGCCGCTTGTACGACTGGAAGGGCAGCACTCATTTTCAACTCCCCCTTCGTTATATAATCAGTAATATAGTACACAAGTGCTTTGGCAGCTGGACCAGAACCGATAAATTTGATATCCATGTTACTTTGCATCAGAAATAAAACTACATCGTTATAGTTGTTTATGCGTGGATGCAACCGTCTCAACATAATCGAATGGGTTTCATCATCCAATACAGTCCTGGGCCTCGTTTCACCGTTAATCCGCATGCGACAATTAGCATCCCCCCGAGTCTCACCATTACGAAGATACTTGTAACAAGTCTCATTGTGTTCATGCCAATTACACTCGATAGCGAGATCCGTCACGAATTGAGAATATTCATCAATAAATGTTTCTTCCTCAAGTTGTCGAACCAACGGGGGTTGGCGGATTCTCGCATCCCCTTTGCCATCTTCACGCACAGGTTTTCGAATATCTGCCGGTACTAGTTCAGTCCGCGTGTCTGTCATCCCAGGCAATTCACATTTTATCAAATCTTCAAGCCACTCAAACGTTTTTTGTTTGAATTCATCATCTCCAATCATTTTATCTCGCAAATCTTGCGGACCTAAACAACCATCGACCCATAGCAACATATGACAATGCAACGTTCCACGCCCCTGTGCTTCAACCATCCCGTAATACGCTACGCATTTTCCAAACAACCCAACACCATTGTCAAATCTGACAACCAAACGGAGAAAAGCCGAGATCAGTTTATCAAATGCAATAGCAGCTGCATCTGGATGGCTTGCTACAAAAACCGAACGATCGTAATTCGATTTAGCACGCCACTCAGCTTCTCCTATACCACCGATCACTGCAAGCAGGACAGAAGAAATGTCATGCGGATTGAGAGTCACGAAAAACGTTGGCGTGGAGAACCTCCGGATAAGAGCACGGATCTCATTTCTGCGAGAGAGTTTATACCCTCCACTACCCTTGACTGTTCTGCTGACACCATTTAGTTGGGAAAGCACACGTAATATTCGTTGTTCCTTCTCCGACGTTCGCGGTTCAGATGGCTTCTCAAGCCATTTGTTTGCAACGTCTGTCATATCAGGAGCAAGCAGTCGCAGCTCATCAACGATTGTTTGTTGTTTAGCACGATTAACGGAGAAAGTAGTATGCATACTTGATGCACGCTTCTGAATCATGTTCCAAGTAACAAACGCGAAGCTTGGATCCCGTGCAAAAGGGGAACCCCACCGGCGAAGTAGCAACTTTACCTGCACTTCGAACGAGATCTTTTGGCGTCCAACACGGGCAGGGTGATTAAAACCCCCAATTCCCCAGGGATCCAATTGCGGAAACAACGAAGACATGAGGCCAGGAAAAGAATCGCTTACATAAGAAGAACCCGCACGGGAATGAACGAAACGTTTATGGTCGAGTGCATGTGCGAGAGCCACCGCTTTCATTTCATGTCGACTTCGAGCAGAATGTTCTCCGGTTGTGTATGAAACGTTTTCCATCAAAAGTTCATCCCAAGCGTCCGACCAGTCTTGCTCAATGTCTTCAGAACCTGTGTCTACGTGATCAATTTGAACTGATTGCAAAAAACTTTCGCCATCCAAATTCCCCTGTCCTGGAAACAAAGCCTCCAGATTCGTTTGACTAAAGTGAACACCTTCATGCAGATACCACTGATTTGAGTTACACAAAAAGGTGATCATTTTCTCCACTCTTGATTTCGAAACCATAACTGGTCCGAGGCGCTCCAATTGTTGTTTTGTTGGGCGAGCTGATCCACCAGAAAATAAAACACAAATCGAATCTCGGATGTCATCCTTCGAGGGGGGCAGGACATCACGCACATGCAAATGATCCTGAGGAAACACAGCGACGTTCCCCCGATTAAACTGTTGACACGCTTCCTCCGGCAAGAAACCGCCTTTATACGTACGCCTTGTATAATGATGAGTAACAACAGAAGACCTGCAACGCGATACCAACATCAGATCAAACGGCGATGCAGAACCGAATGCGTCCCGGACATCAGATGGCACTTCCTGTTCTCCGTAATACAAATAATTCGCCAGTGCATTTTTGGGTTGCACTGGCGGTTTTTTAAATAGACATCTCTTGCAAGTCGAACAGACAGACATGTTTCCCAATGCTGCAACATCGGCAAGCCCTTCTGGACATAGGATTGCCCTTTGATATAACTCGAAATCATACGATGTAGGCAATGCTTGTAAAGGCAAATGATCATTTCGAAGTACAGTCAAGTCGATTTTCTCAGGTCTCACTTCAAATAACCGAGATGACACATACGCACATGCACACACGGCACAAGGTCGCAGAACATGCCGTTCTGGATCCATCGCCTGTTGCCATTCACGAATAATTTTCACCTTTTCTGTCCACTGCATAATGTCCGGATATTCTCGATTTGATGTGCAGTAACTCGAACGAATGTCACCCAACAGATCTTCTTCAGAGCACGATGTGTCACCGTCCTCAGTCGTCGGCATGAAGGACAACTTGTTGATTCCACGAGGATAAAACAATGCTTTGAAAAGGAAATAATACGGTGGACAGGAGCGAGAACACGAGTGTTCAGATATACCTTGAATCAACTTGGTCTTATGCCAACTTTTCCGAAATCGGATTCCATGCCAATCAGCGAGAATTTGTAAATCACTAATCGTAAAAAAACGAAAGTTTTCAAGCAGAAATTTTATGTCCGGTACGAATACCGGAAGAAACTGGCCAGTGGGATATAATTCACTAGGCTGCACATTGACCAAGTACAGTTGGTCGAGCATAAAACGAGCATTTAGCTCCACAATACTGATGACATGATGATCATCTTTAAACACGGGTTCCAACGAGGGAACAAGCACGGCAACTGACGACGGGTGAGATTCTACGGAATATATCAATCGGGGACAATGACTTCGCGCTATCACAAACGTACCGGTATGACTCATGAGATAAGAAAAGGGCGAATCGAAAGTGAACGTAGAAGAAGAGGCGCGGACAGAAAGACACAAGACTAATAGGGGCACCCCTTCCGCATCCCATAGGGGAGGGGGGAAAATTTTTTGGCCGATAAAGTGCTTTGGCTCGTACGTGACTTCGCAGATAAAACATGCAGCACAAACGAACAATTTTTAAAAAACAACAAATTGCACAGTCGTCGCCGACGTCAGTCGGTACCATTATACCATGGAATGATTGTCAGATACAAACTTCTTGATAGCGCACAACCGGCGCCGAAACCGCTCTGTATATCGATCCATTCTGCTCCCCTCAAAGAACCCATGCATTTCAGCTTCACCTATCTCGTACAATTCCTCATTAATTTTACTAAATGAGGGAAAACTTCAGAAAAACGCACAAAAAAAAACATGACAAAACGTACTCTTTGATAACATTGCGCAGCGGATGCACGTCGCACGTACGAATGTCAAGGCACCGTTGCAAATCGGCCAGATGATGAAGAGTAACAATGAAAGGTTTCTGAAGCGCACTCGCATCGTGTATGGCAGAATTATCGTGAAAGATGCTGACAAGGGCATACGCATCATCGAAGTCACATTGTTCTTCATCGCATACCAAATCTCCACTGATACTGACCTCATCGCCCGTAAAGAGATTAAAGCCCGAAAGTTCATCGACCCCTCCAGTGTGAA
>JBBPUG010001085.1:0-12281 GCA_038094535.1 Tubosaeta aff. alveolata | reverse complement strand
AGTGTATTTCCTGGGTAGACGACGCTAGGTCTTGTAAGGCATGGCGGAATAATTGAACCTAGTGAGACCTCGCCAGGTCTGGCCAGGTCTCCGTAGGTTTGGTCCCGTTTGCTGATGTGATCGATGATGTCACCTCGACACCGGACTAAGGTTGGTATGATAATGCTACCGCTCGCTCCCCGCGCAAAAAGGCGGCCGTATTGGTTTCCGCTCACTAATCGGTGGTCGGTACTAAAGAGCAGCCAGAGAACTGATACACTGCAGAGTCTCTCGTCCGAAATGCCGCTAATCCGTCCGCAAGGTCGAGACGGGGCAGACGAGTATCCAACCCCACCTTTCCAGCGATTCTATCAATCCTCTTCTGCCAAATCATCCGCTCCACCGACTTCCCCACCCGTCTCTGTAAACGTGTTTCCACTCCTCGTCTTTTTATCGTCAAAGCCAACCCCGCGCCTCCTCTTCGCTCAACGTTTCTGTAGCCAATCCGTTGGAACTCTGGAAAGTTGCTGCCTTATCACAGCCGACGACCGTGGCCAAGTTTCTGGAGAACATCAACCTTGGTGCGCTTGGCATGGTGAGAGCGAAAGTAGGTATGTCTTTGATCTCTGTTTCTAAGTTGACACGTCCGTTCCGAGTGCGCACACCTTCGCGGCAAGGTCCTGTCTGGCATTGTCGACACCTCCTTTGGTGTTCTCCGTGCATTCTTGCTAACCACCGCCGTGGGTTACCACCAACACGACTGCAGAAAACGGACGCGGATGACCCTGTCTTGGGCTCCTTCGCCGCAAACCTGGCTTCTCTATCGCAGGTCTCACGGCATGTACTGGTGGTTGTAGAGGTGGCATTATGCCCGCCGTAGTTCTCACATCGGGATGTAGACATGTGGTCGTCTGGGGGAGCGCACCACGCAGCGAGGACGCGAAGACGAACAGGACGAGGGTGATGAAGCCCATGATACACGAAACTTCGAGAGCTTCGAGAGCATGCAGTGGGTAGGAGAAGAAAGGACCTAGCAGGCGCAAGTGGTTGATGGACCTAATGGACAAGCTGACACACGGATTGGGCATGACCCTACGCAAAGCGACAAGGTGGTGACTGCCACTCCCGAATCGCCAATTTGATATCCTTACTGAACAGGATATCGAAGCGGGCGGCCTGTTACACGAGTATCAGCGGTTAGACAAGACCGTAAAGAATGTGGGTGGGTCCCGAGAGTGCATGACGGAGTAATTTTATACTGTATTTGAGGATTCTATGGGTATAGACGAAAATACAAGATATAATACTACGAGAGAAGTCGACTCTTACACCGCCAGAGAGTGAGCTCTAAGAACCTCGTCTACACTCTTAACAAATATTTCCACAATCGTCTCGATCTCTTTCGTCGTCGCATTAAATGCAGGGCTCAGCACAACATGGTCGCCTCTCGACCCGTCAAGGCTTGCTCCCCCGCTCATTCCCATGACAATGAGACCATTCTCGAGGCAGCGCGCCTGGACGCGCATCGCAAAGATTTTGCTTCCAAAATCATATCCGTCTGCTTCCTGGCACGAGAAATCGAATTCGATGCCCCAGAACGCCCCACGACCGCGGATGTCGAACGTAAACGGCTTGGCTACTGATTCCGCCGACAGCAGTCCTCGCCGAAGAAGCTCATGCATTAGTTCACCATTCTCCATGACCTTGGCAAGTAAACCTTTTGTATAGCCAAGGATGCCGCACAAGCCAATGGATGTGCCTTGAAGAATGTTGGGATCGCGGCAAATCAGAAGCGACGCTCACGTTACCTGATACGTGTGACCATGTTCGAGAATACCTGATCCACTTCGTATCCCCTTTGCAACTTTAGGGGACAAGGGGACCGCACCAATAGATGCGTAACTGATCGTCTTTCCATCAGACAAATTCTTTAGAAATGCACTTACGTACCCTCCGCCAAGTCCTTTTGCGACCGCCTGTAAGTCAGGGGCAGCACCGTCACCGACGCTCTGCCAAGCATGAAGGGAACCCATCCCTGTACGTACAATTTACCACACTACTCGCAGGACAGAGACATTGACTTACTGCCCATCCCACACATGATTTCATCCAAGATAAACAAGGCGCCGTATTTCTCGCACACGGATTTTATGGCCGCGAAATACCGCTTGGGTGCACCCAAGACGCCCGTCGTGGCACCAACAACAGTCTCCGCGGCGACTAGCATCGAACTCAGCGCGCCGCGCACCGGGAGAACGGAAGCACTCACATCCGATGACGGTGTCCGGGCCGAGTTCAATGAACTTGTCTTCCAACTCCTGTTGAAGGCGCTCCACGTACTGCGCCTCCGTTTCGTCCGCTTTCGCATCGTCGAGGATCTTTGCATAGGGAGCACGTCAGGTGGGATTATGGCCGAGGGACAAGGTGCCCAAAGTATTTCCGTGGAAAGACATTTGACGGGCGATAAACTTTTCTCTGTGAGGTTGTCCGATTTCGACAAAGTACTGCAGTATCCTTGCATCAGACAAGACGGCCTTGGCATGCGACAAACCTGTCGCGAAAGCTTCATGGCAGCTTCCATAGCCTCTGAACCTGATAAAAAGTGTTGAATGCCGTGTTATGCATCCCTCTCAGTTCCACTTGCCACCAGATACGAATACTACCAGCTCAAATGCGCCGTTGCTCGAATCAACAAGGAGTTTCGCGAGCTCCTCTGCAGGTTTGCTGGACAATTTCATATTGTGTACGTCTGATGAGTGAGACGGGTGATCAGCGGCACATATTGCGCATGCCTGCGCGTACGAACAGGAAAGGGCATCCAGCTGAGCTTTCATAGCGGCGATGACTTTTGGATGGCTAGCACCGACACAAGAGACGGCGGTCCCATCGATTCCGTCGATCACACGGCGACCATCTTCAAGTTCTACATAAATGCCATCACCATGGACTGCGATGGGTGGTGTCCACGGCGTCCTACGTAGGATACAAGTGGTAGACATCCAGAGAGTATTGAGGGAGATTGAAGGGTGGACTTTCGGCCGACATGAGGTATGTGATAGCAAAAGTCGCGCACAACGCTAGACCAATGGCAGTGCGAGAATAATATAAGGCACGCATGGTTATTACCGTGCTGAGGTAGTAATTCTGGCGTGGAGAAGAATCTCGTTGGCTAGTTCTGGATGTTGAACCTGCAATTCGTTTAAATTACGATTCTTTCGCTCCAGAGAACAAACCGAAGTACTGATTCATTTCCCTGGGATAGGATCAATCGGCCGTTGAACGCTCAACGTTCGAACGTTGATGCATGTGCATGATAATCGGTATTAGGCAAAAAGGCAGGGCCACGTGAGAGAGCTGCAACCTGTTTAGGCAACTACGATGTTCTAGCGGGCCATCCAGCCACTGCCTGGCACCCCTACCACTTTGGACCCTACTTCTTTGGAGCATCCAGATCCAAAATCCATTTTTTGCTACGGAGCGAGTATTATTAGGTCTTCGCCGTAGAATTGTATAAGTGGAAAAAAAAGAAATGTGAGTGCTTCTTGCGGAATACTTTCAATAGACGAATTTTACTGAAACAGTTGAGATTTGACATGTTGGCGTATCATGAGCTGCACGGAATTACCATTCTGCGGAAAATGATGCAGAGTTGCTCGTGCCAATATCTTGTGGACCGTTAGATAACCCTGAAAATGATCCAAGTTATACAGAGTGATGAGCGGCGTTCTTCTTACGGAACATATAAATATCCAAGCGTCAGAATTGGCCACTCTTTTCCCACTGCCTTGGTCTCCATGTCTCCACCTGATCTCGGGTGTGTTGAACGCTCCAACTATCACGGATGGGCACCATCATCCAACAAAATCCAACAAGATATCGTCAAGGAAACCTTCAACGATACTCACCTTCACCGGGACAAACCCCACCACGAGTGGGTCGAGGAATTCAAGCAGGCCATTGACCAAGATCAGATTGAGCTCTTCAATAATGCTACTGATCAAGTCAAAAATTGTTACACCAAGGTATGATTGAAGACAAGTCAACAATCTTACAAACTGATTTCGTTTTCTCTAGTGGGAGGACCCAAACCTGGTTGTGAAAAACTTTGAAGGCTTCCTGGACATCCTCGATCGTATCGTCGCAAAAGCGCCCGGATTCTACGTTGCCCACAGAGGGAATGTCGTTATCGGAGAGCCAGTCGGTGTACCGATATATCTCGTTCTTGATTTGATTAGCAACACCGCCGCTGCGTTCACTTTGTTCACCCAGCCCAAGTTCAACAAAGCGCTTCAGACGCTATTGAATCGTTGGGGAAAGTGGCTTCAGGGTTCGGAGTCCAGCGACCTGCTTGCAGAAGAGTGGTTTAACCCGGGGACTCTACGCTTGTTGGAGTCCAGCCTTGGAGGCCTCACGTTTGATGAAACCTTTGCGCCGACGGCGCCTCTGCCCAAACGTTACGACTCGTGGGATGCCTTCTTAACCAGGAAGTTCCATAACCCTATGGAGCACTTGCGCCCCATCATCCCCCCGCCTAAAAACTCCGGCGTCTCTTACCTTTATAATGGATGCGAATCGACAGTGTTCCGCATCGCCGAGGATGTTCAGTGCCACGACACCTTCTGGCTCAAGACCCAGAATTACTCCCTTTACGACATTCTTGGTGGAAACAAGGGTTCCTTGGCCAAGAAATACGCTCCCCTACTCAAAGGGTGCTCCGCCTACCAAGCCTTTCTTAGTCCGCTGGATTACCATCGCTGGCACTGCCCCATAGAAGGCAACGTGATCCACGAAAAGTTTGAAGGGACTTACTACGCTGCGCTTCCCGACGAGGGCGCCCCTGCTCACGATTCCTGCCTCGCCCCAGGTGATCTTCATGGTGCCATCATTCGATCCCAGTCCTGGCTCAGCGTCGCTGCCGCTCGCACCGTGCTCATCATCACACCAACAGACCCCAACTCTCCCGTCGAGCTGGCTGCCCTTGCTGCGATCGGGATGGTAGAGGTGTCCACCTGCGAGGTGACATACGACAAAGGGAGAGAAGGAAGTCCTGTCCACCTGAAAGTGGGAGAAGAACTCGGGACGTTCCGCTTTGGAGGCTCTTCTTACGCGCTGTTCGTGAAGCCGAAACCGGGCTACAAGCTTGTCTTTCAAGACAATTTCGAGAGGTCCATCCGACCCGGTCAACATCGCTGGGTCAATTCCGTCATTGGGCAGTTCTGGCCTAAGGCGCCTGAGCTCCTGGGCTAGTCAAAGCACTGTTAAACTGATGGTAAGCCTATCGACCTGTTCTGCTCACATGTCTCATGGTCGATGTCTATAGCGTGCAAAATAAGCTATTTTGTGCGACATCCTGAGGGTGATCCACCTTCTCAAGTGATCCGATGTTTGTTTTGTTCGATGTTGTGTTCTAGTATTGACGAGTGTACGATACCGAGTGGATCTGTGAAAGCTAGCGATAAGTGATTTGTTTTTGGAGAACTGAAATGGATAGCAATGTTTGTAAACGCGGATTTGGCGTGTTGGTTGGGGAGTACGAGCCCCGTACCATGACACTCGGATGCTGTTGATAGTTTATCGAAGACAGAGACCGACACGAGGTTTGAAGTTTTCCTGACATTTTGGTGATGGGAACATATGGTGCGAGGTGACGCACTAATGACGACATTCACGTTATATGTTTGTTTCCGTTTGGTACATGGGACTCGGACCATTCGGACATGTTCGGGCATTTCGAATCTTCTGTTTATCACAAATCCAGGCGAGTAACGCCAACGCTTCTAACTTGTCCATTTAAAGCTACTCGAAAGCTCCCATTGGTAGCAAAAGCCTTCCACCGAGCCTTACTGGGAACATTCGTAACGCAAACCTGAACTAACCAAAAGCTAGTGGATGCTGTTGGGTAGCATGTGCCTCCAGATATCTAGCATGTCAACTGCAGACTACGCCTTGAAGAAAGTGCAGTGAGGCCCAAAGGAAAGATCTGTAAAAAGCTCGCCAGATATTACATGTCGACAAACGCTCTAGACCACTCAGCAGCCCATCTCAATGCCATTGTAAGGACCATCGTGGTCACCGAGGTCGCCATCCCAAATATAAGGCACGTCCCCGACGATGCACTGCATGCTCGGGTTGTCCTGGCCTGTTCCAACGTCCATCATCCCAACAACACACAACACACACGAAAAAGCGCACCAGGGCATGAAACCCACTCCCCCGAATCCTGGATGTGGACCTCCCCGGAGGGATGGACAAATCCCAGCGACGTTCCGGGGCAGATCGGGATCGGGTCCTCTTCGTTGTTGACGTGCGTCAAGTGCAGATTTGCGTCCACGTAGTCGGCAAACGCTTGGTTGCCCACGCGGGGAAGACCGTAACAAACGGTCTGAAAGGTGGTCCCACTGGGCAACCAGATCGGGAGATAGACCGAATCGATGAGCGTGATGGCCGCGCCTACGGTATAGATACATGAGCATGCTCTTCGTCGATTGTGCTGTCTCGCGACGCTTACCTAGAGAGTGGCCGACCAGACTGACGGATGCCGTGCTATGCGTGGACATGGCTTGCTCCACAGCTGCAAGCACATCCGCCGCAGTACTGTCAAAGCAGTATTCAACTCGGAAAAAATAAGAACGAGACACAAATCGTACAGTGCCTGCTCATCTGCGAAACCGCTGTGGACTTCGATGTCGGAGCTAATGCCTGGAAAGAGCGTCGAGTCTAAATTCTTGAGGAAGAAATCCCCATCCGTGACGAGAGACTCCCTGCACTACATTGAGGCAAACTCAAACGCGGGAAATTACGGTTGAACATGCATTTCGGAAGGATTCGTTCCCTGATGGGCGACGATCACAGTTTCGAGGTTTAGGTCGTACCCAACATACCCTATGTAGTCGCATACAAGTCCGAGTCAGCCAAGCTCCCTTGACACACATGAAGACCTTACAATACTGAACAGAGTCGCCGTCACCGCCCGACGCGACGGGCTCGAAATCAGGATTAGCTTCGCAGTTGGCTGGATTTGACGTGTGGGTCAGCAATCCGCGCATAGTGGTCCGATAGGACGTACTCCCGCAGTCCCATGCGAGCGTCTGCGCAGCGGTACAATAACCAGTACTCGCATAATAGGTGTACGGAGCGAAGGCATCGATCTGTACCGTTGTCAGCGGTGTGATCGACTGTCTGATAGAGATGGCAAGCGAGGTGGGTACGGCCACAACACCGAGTAGGGCAGCGGCGAGAACGGAGGACATCGAGAGCACGACTCTCAGCGAGTCCAACACGCCTCGTGTAAATGGGCGGGTTTATATAGCATTCTGCGGGAGCGTAGTAATGGGAGAAAGGGCCCGTCCTCCCAGTGTGCCATATTCAAGTCGGGCATTCCGACACGGCCCGCAGAGCGCGTGTACATCTACACCAAATTAGAATCTTCCTGTCAACTGTTAGTGACCGCATGCATGGCTCACACCAGCGTCGCAGCACTATCCCAGGTCCGTGCCAGTGTGGATGAGACCCAATCATCATGTTGCGACTTGCGAGCCCAGCCTGTACCATGTCTCGACTAGCCTGAGTTGTGGGAAATATCTGTTCGCACGGCCGATCAACTTCAATGCCCAAATAAGGGGAGTGCGGCACTCCCGACTGCGGCAACGAATACACCGTGCCAGCGAGTGGAACACGAAGAGCGCATGGCATCACACCAAACTGTCGGGGTACGTGCAGTTGGATTCAAATCCCATCCACAAGCACTACCAGCTAAAACTTGTGGAAGCGGCCGTTGCCTCTTCCGCGCGTGTATACTGGGACACCACTTCGACATAAAAACGATGACGATCGATCACTGATCAACAGCCCATCTCGACGCCATTGTAGGGACCATCGTGGTAGTCTAGCTTGCCATCCCATATTTCAGGTACGGCTCCGACAATGCACTGCGTACTTGGGTTGTCTTGCCCTGTTCCATGCATGTCCGTCATTTCGATACCAAAGAGAATACGTGCAATCACAACGCACCAGGGCAGGATCCCCACTCCCCCGAATCCTGAATGTGTACTTCCCCAGTGGGGTGGACGTATCCCAGGGACTTGGCGGGAGAGGTCGGGATCGGGTCTTCCTTGTTATTGATGTGCGTCAAGTGCACGTTCGCGTCTACATAATCGGCAAACGCTTGGTTTCCCACCCGGGGAAGACCGTAACAAACAGTGTGAAAGGAGGTTCCCCGGGGCAACCAGAGCGGGAGATAGACCGAATCGAGAAGCGAAATGGCCGCACCTAGGGACGGGATGTGGTCGTTTCAATCATATCGTCTTGGAAAGCTTACCTAGAGAGTGGCCAACCATAGTTACAGAGGTGACTCGAAACTTGGACATGGTTTGCCGCACAGCAGCGAGCACGTCTGTTGCGGTGCTGTTACAAGGGATCAACGCAGAATAATGGGAATGTGATGTGGGTCATACCGAGCCTGCTCGTCCGCGAAGCCGCTGTGAACCTCTATGTAAGAACTGATCTCTGGGAAAAGGGTTGAGTCCAAATTTTTCTTGGAGAATTTGCCGTCCGTGACAAGAGACAGCCTAGAAAACGTAGCAATGTAAGACAAGACAACAGAGATCACATTTTAACGTGCATTTTTGAAGGAATCGTTCCTTCGTGGGCGACGATCACAGTCTTGAGATTGGAGTCATACCCGACATACCCTACGCATTCGAATGGTCAAATCCTCAGTTAAATTCCCGCATGCAAACCAGTCCCTTACAATACTGAATCGAGTCGCCGTTACCTCCCGAAGCGGTGGGCTTAAAGCCGGGATTAGCCACGCAGTTGGCTGGATTTGGTCAGTGTTCGAAGAAAAGTTCGCGCACGATATTGGACCCTGATTTACCTCCGCAGTTCCATGCAAGCGTCTGAGAAGGAGTGCAATACCCAGCACTTGCGTAATGCGTGTATGGAGTGAAGAAGTCGATCTGTGTGGTTGTCAACGGAGTGATCGACTGTCTCCAGGACAGAGCAGGGGAAGCTTGTGTGGCCAGAGCACCAAGCAGGACAGTGAGGAGAACAGAGAACATCAGGGTTACGACACCCAGGAACCCCACACCTGGGTTTTATGCTGCTCACTTCGGGTGCAGCCAGGGTATAAACAACACCACATTCAGTGGGACACACATCTGGATCTTTGGAAACATGTTTTGCCACCAAGTTACGACCGGGACGCACCTCGGACGTAGAACTGTCGTTCAGTTGTAACTCGTACCAACACAAGTTTCCATATCGTCATAGCGGATTAGAGAGGCTGGGGGCGCAATGACTCCAGCATGCCATCCGGCTCGTAAAATTTCAATCAAGCTTATGACCACTATGGTCGCCAAGGGTGTCTTGAAGGATTGTAAGTACGCCCCCGACTATGTACTCAGTGTTAGAGTTGTCTTGTCCTGTCCCATGCATGTCCGCCATCAAAACGACGAATGAAAATGAATCCAGGAAAAACCCACCAGAGCACGCGATCCACTCCCCCGAATATTTGGTCAATCCCAGAAACGTTCCAAGTGATATCGGGATCGGTCTTCCTTGTTGCCGATGTGTGTCGAGTGCAGATGAGCCTATCTACATAATCGGCAAACGGCGCTTGGTTGCCAACACGGGAAAGACCGTAACAAACAGTCAGGAAGATGGTTCCTGTGGGTAGTCAGAGGGGGGTAGACTGAATTAAAGAATCAGTATTATGTCGTCAAGGATGGCAACATAGTACCTGTGCAAGGCGTCAGCAATACTCCCGTGTACAGGCCAGCGTTTTACTGTACTAAATAGTCATCACTACCATCAGAGGCGGTGGGCTTGAAACCAGCGGGGACATCACAACTGGCTTGATTTAACAATGCTCTGTGGAATGCCGGAAAGATCGAAGAGTATGCTGCTGGATGATGATGAATGCAGGGCAATATTAATCATTGAGTCTCAGGTTTTCCGACACAATCCCCGTGAGGTACTTCCGCAGGTCCATGCGAGCATCTGAGCGGGGGGAAAATATGCGGCACTCGTATAATATATGTATAGGCTGAAAGCATTGGCCTGGATTGTCGTCAGTGTGGTGGTCGACTGTCTCGCAGGGCGGGTGAGGCTTGTATAATTACAATGTTAAGCAGGACAGCAACTAAAATGGACCGTCAGCGTCTGGTACACAAGCAGGTTTATAGAACACCCTATGAGGCGAGGGAAGGGAACCATGTGGCAAAGCGTGAACACCTTCCAAAGTGAAACGCTGAAAGTAGCCGGACGGACCGCTGACACATTTTTATTTGATAGGTTGAGCATCTCAACAACACAGGCTCAAAAAGAGGTTTTTATGCAATTGAATTTTCAAGAATAACTGAATTATCAACGCGAGGAACTGGGTGACGAGTCAGTCGTGGATGAATACCAATAGAAGCATCCTCACGTACTTCAGGTTATCCTTCTCTCATGCACGTCGTCACTTCTTTTTCCCTGATGGCTTTCCCTTGCCTTTGGAAAACGACTTGCCCTCGAACCCAGGCCGCGACTTTCCACCCTTCTTTCTCTCATTTCGTCGCTCGCTCCGCATGGCGATATTGTCAGCCCGTTTCTTTTGTTTTGCGGCCATTGATGCCGCGACCTGCTCTTTTCTTTCCTCCCTGATCAACTCGTCAGTCAGAGTGGTCTCAATGGCAATAAGCACGGACCATTTCTTTTTGCTGCGTATCTTCTCCTTCTCCTTTCGTTTGATCGCCTTCTTAAGTTGCGCCTCGTTATCTTTGATCTTAATACCCTCTACACGAGCTTCTGCCTTCGTCCAGCGTTGCCGGTCCTCCACTATTTTCCGTTTTTCTTCCGGAAGGGCTGCTAACTTCTCCTTTCGTGTGGTGAGTTGTGTCAATGCTTGTGAAGGATTCGATGCACTCTTGAGTCGAGCAGCTTTTTTACTTGTCGAACCGGCGAGGGCAGAGAACGCAACGTTTGTAAGAGGCTCGTCGGGGTTGCCGTAGGACTTGGACGACTCAGGAAGGTCTGTCACGAGGAGTTGGCTCTATAAAAGACTCCGTGAAATAGAACTAAGACCAAAACCAAGCGGACGCACCTGGGCAGAGTTTCCCTTCCAGTCATTCTCCCTCGGCTTTTCTTTTCCCTTGGCTCTCTCCTTTTTGCTCTCTGCCTCAGCCTTTCTCCGTTCCCTTGTCTCCTTCCGCCGTTTCTCCCGCAAGGCCGCACGTTGCTTCCGACGCTCCTCCAGCAGCTCGTCTCTGTCGCCCGGTTCGTCTTTTTGGGTGGCTGGGCGACGAAGCCCTGCGATACGTGCGTGTAGCTTCTCCCTCAACACAGTTATACTCTCCGGTTGGGGCATTGGGACCACTTCATTGACGTCCATAGCATCGCCGTCATCCCCGCCATCTCCGTCCTCGTCTTCCGACCCCGACGACGGGCGAGCTTTCGTAGCTGCGTCGAGCGATTTTTGTTCCTCTGCTTCGTGCTGAATTTCGATGATCGATTTGTGATTGGCAGGATCGAGCTGGAGGGAAAATTACGATCAGCGAATGGGACGATCGACTCTGACGCACCTTTTCGCGTCTCGCTTGCTTGGATGCTTCTTTTACCGCGTGTTTGGGAGCTTTCGTTTTCTTGCTGTGTTTTTGGTATCTAGACGGAGCCTGCGCGTGTGACCGTGTCGTTCTCAGTGCAAGAAGAAAGCACGCACTGCAGCGTTTGGGTCGTCTTCGTGGACGAGGTAGTATTTGGGTGGAATGAGTCTGAGCAGGGACTCAAAGGTATCGTTGTGCGATTCGATGGACGCACGAAGAACGTCTTGGGGGGTCATGAGTAACCAAATGGCTACTTATGTAATGTAACAGTTATTGATCGAAAGGGTCGCTGGGATCAAGGAAGAGAAGAGAAGAGTTTACTAACAAACTGTTAGATGTCTACCAATTCGGAGTGAACAATTGAGAGAAACGACTGTGGCGGTGCTTATCCACGCTGAACATCGACCACCAACTGCGACTGGTCCAGTACTCGTCCGTACCCCAAAGTTGAACGCAGTAAGCTTTCAATGTTGTCTGGATGTCGAGTGAAACCTAATGAGCTGCTTGTCTGGTCCGGTCTAACTCCCAAGCGCCAAAATACTGTTCAGGTTCGAGTACATTTCTGTTTAGCGCCCTCACCGCACAAAATCTCATTACAGCCACATGCAGCTTGATTCGTTTCGTCCCTGTTCCTCTTACCTGTCGATTGAACGCTACGTGTTCCCATCAAAACGCTGATACGCTTTCAATTTCCGTAACTGGTTACCCATGCTGTGGCGC
>JBBPUG010001084.1:0-12284 GCA_038094535.1 Tubosaeta aff. alveolata | reverse complement strand
GGTCGCGTGGACGATTGTTACCGGTTATAGCGCGGGCTTAGGGGGTTCTCCGAAGATGTGTCCCACACCCAACGCCAAGCCAAGCGGCAGGCTGCGTTCCATAGAGGGGTTGACCTAAACCGGGGGGTCGCAGACCCCTCCCTCTGATGGCTGACGAAGCTTGGACGAGGCCTAGACTGCGTATGTAAGCATGGAATAACGCAGTTAGGAGACTGGGCGACCATTTTTTTAAAACTCCGAGGTCTGAGCCGAGTTGCCAAACGATCTCGGCACGAGCCGTGGCTATCCCAGCCCCCAATTCTGGAACCGCCATGTCAATGAGGCAGCACAGACAATTAGTATGTATGTGTCCTACTACCGATTGATTCACTTAACCTTGAGATGGGAAACGGATCACTTGTAAGTGTTATTACGAGGCCCATTGATCCCTTGTTTTGTTGGTCAGATTGGATTCTCCCCCTCCCGTCGGAGGCTTACATACGCTGAGTACAAGCGAGTCTCGAGAAGTTTGTTCTCTTTCCTCTATTGCCAGCATCTCCCATGGCAAGCTATGAGAGCGGACTCGACGAAGAGGCCCCGCTTCTTCAGAAGAAATTAAAGACGCCTCTGCCGTGGCACCAGCTATCTGTTGTCTTCATAGCCTTGATCGCGGAGCCACTGTCATCCATATATATATTTCCCTTTATCAATCAGGTGCGTCGACAGCTGCTTCCAGACCTCCTCACGCCGATTACATAGTTTGGGTCGAAAGCTCATCGGCGAGCTCGGCATCACGGGAGGTGATGACCGCAAGATTGGTTACTATGCAGGTCTCATTGTAGGCACCATATTTTTCATAAAGATTTCCACGACCCGCCTTTTCGCAGGAATCCCTCTTTTTCGCCACACAGGCGCTGACCACATGGAAATGGAGTCAGATATCTGATGTTGTCGGCCGCAGGCCCATCATTCTAGTCGGTTTGCTTGGTCTCAGTGCATCTAATTTTGCCTTTGGTTTGTCGCGAACGCTGGTTACACTTATCATTAGGTAAGCCAGACTGCCGTGAGTTGTATGTTCGCAATTGAAGCGCATCCGTTCAGTCGATGTATTGGCGGTGCGCTTAATGGCAACATCGGAGTGATGAAGAGTATGGTCGGCGACATCACAGACCACAGCAATATGGGCGATGCTTTTGCCTTCGTACCTGGCATCTTCTGTGTGGGCGCGACCATTGCGTATGTTGTTGGTCAGTGTTAGGACTTTTGTCGCTCACCACGCCTTGCAGTCCATTGCTTGGAGGGGCACTCGCAAAGCCCCAAGAACGATGGCCTGGGATCTTCCGTGGAGAATTCTGGGCAACCTATCCTTATTTCCTGCCGTCTCTTGTATCGGCGTCCGTTACATTCCTCATATTTTTGATTTGTGCCGCATATATGAAGGAGGTAGGTTTCTGTGTTGATCCAAACAACCTCTGAATCACGCTTTACTCAGACGTTACCATCGAAAACGAGCCTGAGAGCCCGTTCGGAAACGCCCACGACAGAGAATGATTCGTGCAACGCACCCGCAGCTGATGAACGACCGATCCCAATATCGACACTCTTGACAATGCCCTCCGTGATGATACCCATCTTAAACTATGGGATGTTGGCCCTCGTGGAGATCGGCTTTCTTGTCCTTTTCCCCTTGTTCTGCTCGTCACCCATCGAAATCGGGGGCCTGGGATCTCCCCCGTCTGTTATTGGTACATATGTTGCAATATTCGGAATGACGGACGGCCTGATACAAGCACTGTTCACACCAAGTATCATAAGATGGATTGGACCGAAACGACTGTTCTGCTTGGCCGTCCTTTCCTTTTACCCACTCGTTCTCATTTTCCCAATCATGAGTGCTATTGTGACTGCGCACGGAAAAGTCACTTCTATCATTTGGATGCTTCTCGTCCTCCAATTGGTCTTTATGGTCCTCATGGACATGTCTTTTAGTGAGCTTTTTTGGTCTCGATCCTTTGGCAGTCTCACGTTCATTCGTGTAGCCGTTATTGTTGTATTTACCACGAGAGGAGCCCCGAACAAGCAATCGCTTGGCGCAACGAACGGGATCGGCCAGTGTCTGACCTCGGCCGCGCGCGCCATCGGTCCGGCGTTGACCACTGCGTTGTTCGCGGTGTCCAAAGAGCACAACATCTTGGGTGGAAACTTGATATATGTCATCTTGGCGATACTCACCACAATCCTCGTCTTGCTGTCGCGCCATTTGCCTGAATGGAAGGACGAGTAGGGATTCTCAGCACAGGAAATTTTGGGTCTTGGGATGACGTTGTGACGTCGTCACCGCATGAGGTTCTTGACTAGATATACACAAAGACTGTTTCAAAGTCTCGTGTCTAAATATACCATCAACTTCCTCTGGGTAAGAGTCGAGACTATCTTGTCTTGGGTCCCTATTTTCATGACATCTTCGCTTGGCTAAGTTGGCATGGAGATTCCTCAAAGTTTACCGAAGATGTGACCCTGTTCACGAAATGAACCCGCAATGCTGGACTTCCAAGAGTTGGACACCACGTTTTACAAGGTTGTTACCCGAAGAACCTAGAGTTACTCAACCTTTCCCTCAACATCTTCACCGCACTCAACCCAGTAGCAATCCCTTCCACTCCCCGCGCAAGCATATTCCACTCCCATCTGCAACCTGTGAACCTACCACCACCAGCATCCATCATAATGGCGGCCTTGACGGAATCCAGCTCGTTTAGCACCTCCAGACCCACAGAGCGTGCCCAGACGACTGGCTCGAGCGTCGACGAGTATAGCTTGTGGAGCTTGTCCACCGCAGACATGACCTTGTGGTTCTCAAAGTAGCGCTCGCTTGCGTAGGGGCGGAGGGCGGTGTAGGAGCCTTGTACAGATTAAATGTCGCTCGTCTGAAATCAGAAAAAAGTGACTACGGACCTATATCTCCGCCGAGCCTCAGGGTATGGGCGATACAATGAGCGAGGCATTCGACGTCGGCCAACCCTAGGTTGAGACCTTGTCCGGCGAGGGGATGGATGGTGTGCGCCGCGTCGCCAACGAGGACAGTGCGACTTCCCGCCCCTTCGCCCAAGTACGCTTCCGCGTGACTGTATTTGAGGGGGAAACTGGCGACTGTGCCCGGCTGAATTGAACTGACGAGAGGCGGGACGGCCTCTGCATCATTTGGGGGAATACCACCTGAGAGGGCGGACGTTGCAGAGGCATACGCAGAGTACCGTGAAATGTTGTGGGACCTCTCCCTGAACGCAATTTCGTCACGTAAGGCGTCGGGTGAAAGGGTCTTGCCTGCAGCGTCCGCTTCGAGAACGCGATCAAAGAGGTACCGGATGGACACGTCAGGGAGACGGAATGCGGCGTTGATCATACTGGCCAATGCAGTAGGGTCTAATTTGCACAACGCCGAGGCGTGACGCGGTCTCGTCGACCAAACTAACGAAGAGACAGTGGGAGCGAGGGGGAGGAAAGCAATCGGGCCAGTTGGAAGGAACCTTTGATAGGCTGTAAGGTTGGGCTTCTCAAATGCACCTCGCGGTGGGTGGTTGAGCGTGGCGACAACCGCTTGCGTCTCGTATGACCATCCATAGGAGGAAATACCAGCGTAGGAGCGAACAGGCGAATTGAATCCATCCGCACCTACCTAGAAGGCAGTCTGCGACGAGGATGGATCACATTTGGTGAGGACTCACGAGGAGCCTTGCACGCATTGTCGTGCCATCAGACAAGTGGACCAAAGGCCATCCACTACCCCCCTCGATCGATTCAACCTTGACATTTTGTAGTATATGGATACACTCCGACTTTTGAAGATGGCGCAGAAAGGCTCGTTGCAAGTTCAAATTCTCGGTCAGTCTCGCCATTTCGTTGGGCTCGGCGGCGCTGGCAGCAGAGGGTAGTTCACCGGCGTCAAATATGATGCGGGCATCTGAGATGCCGTCCCAAACCTGAGTCGGTCGTATCAGCTGGTCAGTAGGTGAGAGTGAACGCATCCCACCTGCATCTCGCGTATAGGGCTAGTACGAGATTCGTCGACATACGTCCATGCACCAGTGCCTGCTCGAAATGAAGACAAACAGTTTCTTGGCACACATTGAAAGCTCACCGGCTAGAAATGTTCTTGAAGAGTTTGTGATCGAACTCACGCGGTTCGAAAAGGTGTCGACTGGGAGCGACCAGTCACGAATCTTCGACAGGTCCCCGGCATCGATGAGCGCGACCTTGACAGACTCGCGCACGAGTGGATTTGATGCTGTCGATTGGATGAGCACATGAAGACGCCCAAAACACTGGCACGGACTCGCCCAATGCACTGGCCAACGCTAAGCCGACTGGCCCACCTCCAACGACCACCACGTCCTTGTCCTGTATTGATTCTGTGGCGAACGCGCGATTCAACGCTGTTCGTCGACACGAAACCCGGTTGAGGACCCTCCGCATCAACATCGTGGTAGAGACGAACGCCACTGTCCACCATGGCGATGGTCGCTGGCCAAGTGTCAGCTGCTCAGGCAGTCGGCGAGTATCTTCAATCACCCGACGATCTCGTCAAAGTGGTCGCCTTCCGCAAGAAACTCGAGAAAGAAAAGGCCTCCATCGATGCCAGACTCAAAAGCGGCGTCAAAGAACAGCTCGATGCGACCCGCGAGGGACTCAAGAAACTCCTCAGTACGCGGAACAACGTCCAAGTTCTCAAGGAGGAGATGCACACCATCGACAGGTTGTGCTTAGACCCGCAGAACAACGTCTCGACGTTTGGTCAGATCACTCGGGTATGTTGACCTCGAATTCTGCGCCCAGTCTCAAGGTTTCTCTAGGTGTCTATGGTGCACCGAAACTTTGAGCAGACAGAGGAAATGGTGAACAACTTGTTGGAGATGAACTCCAAGCTCGATGTACTCGAAGAGATGCTCCATACAGACAGTCACGAACTCGTTGGCCCTGCTCCCAATCTTCTCCAGATCCACTTCCACATCAACCGTCTAGAGGCGTTCCGAAATCAGACTATGCACCAAGCAAAACAGGCGTCTGCTTCGTCTCGTCAAAAGTTGGTCCAAATGTTCGAGAGGCTTTCGCAGTTGATAGTGGATTTTGAATCCTATCTCATGGATCTGGCCCGCAACATTCTCCCCCTCGTTCGAGCTGGGCATCCGGATGTCGTGGTCAAGCTCATCAAGATAGCAGAGTTTGAAGGCAAAGAGGACGAAAAGGTGCGGATGCATATCCCTCTTTGACTCGATTCCGTACTCATCAGGGTCTCACTAGGCAATCGCCATTCGTCTCGTCAAGAAGGCCGCCAAAATGGATGCTGCGTCCAAATTTAAGTCCATGCAGGCAAACGCTCGCGTCATTAAACACTATCGTTCAAAAATCACCAAAACGATCAGTGACGGCGTTCAATCTGCATTCGAATACAGCTATGAACGCTACAGTCGGGACCCAGGCGCGTTCTTGGACAACCTTGGCTGGATATACCAGGACCTTATTCGCATCGAGAGTGACGTCGTCCCCTGCTTTCCACCCAGCTACGACATGCATGCGTTCTATATCAAGGAGTATCACAAGAACCTCGACTTGACCCTCCAACGGCTCGTCAATTCGGAACCCGAAGCAAGCATCCTTTTACACCTCCACGCGTGGCTCAAGGAGTACAAGAAGAGCATGAAAGAGCTCAACGTTCCTCCCGAGCTTATTGACCCACCGCTTCTCAACGGCGAGGAACAAGGCCTCATCGAGGATTATCTCAAACTCATCGTCAGGAAGCTCGACGAGTGGTCTGCCAATATTATGAAGACCGAGATTCAAGAGTTCACGACGCGAGCGACGCAACTAGAAGTCGATGGGGATGGCCTCTATGGTACCCAAGGCGCCGTCATCTTGTTCCAGATGGTGAACCAACAGATTGAGGCGGCGATGGAAAGTGGACAGGGTGCTATCCTTGCGCGTGTGGTCGAGGAGATCAGCCGCGTCATGCGGGGCATACAGGATCAATGGACTAGAGTGGTGGAGATGGAATTCAAGAAGAAGGTAGAGAAGCCGGAGGAGGCTGCTGATGGCTTGGCAGAGTACTGCCTCGCTCTCGCCAACGATCAAATCAAGTCGGCCGGCAATACGGAAACGTTGCTCGGCAAACTCGAACCGCTTGTGTCCGAAAAGTATAGAGTCCCCATCAACGAGAAACTCGACGAGGCCATCGACGGCAATCTGGACGTGGCCAAGAAGTGCATGTCCACGTTCATGGACATCATCTTCAACGACCTCAAGCCGGCTACAAAACAACTCTTCCAAGTGGCTTGGTACGACGGCATCATGGAACAGATCGTCGTGACGATGAAGGATTACATGTCGGACCAGCAGTTCGTTAACCCTCTCTTGTTTGACATGTTGGTGGTCGATCTCCGCGACGTCTTCCTCGTCATCTACCTCACCGCGCTCGCGAATTCTCCGAAACTACGCCTACCTGCAGCGACAGAACGGATCAAAGCGGACATCAGTGCCGTGTATGCTTTCTTTGGCGAGTTCAAACCTGACAACGAGCTGGAAAAGCACTTTGAGGTTATGGATCACATACTTGCCATGCTGGAAGCGTCCAAGAGCATGGTGTTCCTGTCCTTCTGGGCGTTCGCCAAGGTCCATGGACCATGCATACCCTTTGTGGAAGGGTTGATGAAGGCGAGAGGGGACTTTGATCGTGCGGCGGTGAGCGAGGTCATGGAGGCTATCAAGCGCAAGGTCAGGGACGAGGGGCTGACCGACCGTGAGGTTCTTAATCTGCACTATCGTTGCGACGCTCACGTTTTTATGTTTTAGCGCCGGAGCCGACTATCATGAAGAAAATTGTGGTACAAAGCAGCATTTCACGTTTCCTACGGACATGAATGACGGACGTTCTATTACTTGTACGTCTGTGGCTCGTTTACTCAACGGGGGTTATTTATCTATATAATTGCCTACGCTGCACTGTATACTCGACCAACTGGCATGTGCCTTGATTCGAAGGACAGCGGTGCTACAGACACAAGAAAGGTTGTATACTTCCCTCTGACATGGACAATGTAGTCCATTGTACAAGCCTGTACAACACCTGTAGTATCGTAGTATTTTTTTTCTCTTTCCGTCAGATTTTAGGTAGCTCAAATAAATTATATTTACTATCTACGGTAAATGTACTCCGTGTCATCCGCACCTTCACTCTCTTGTTCCCTCGCCCGCGTCGCCGGAAATGTGATGGTGGGTGCACCATTGTGCCCCCACACCCTCGTCATCGTCGTGTCGGTAGTGGGTGCCGCACACCCTCGGTCGTGATACTGGGTGCGCGTGCCGTTGCGGCCCCCTTCGGTTGCGTCCCTGCGCATCGTCCTGGTGGGTGGTGCGCCGTTGCGCCACCCCGCCATCGACCCGTGGGTGGTGGGTGTGCTGTGTGCGGTGGCACCCGTCCACGCCGTCGTGGTGGTGGTGCCGTGCACGGTTACGCCCACCGCGTGTCGTCTGGTGGGCAGAGGCACGCCGTTGTGTCCCTCGCGTGTCGGGGTGTGCCGTTGCGCAGCCCCGCCCTCCTCGTCGTCCTGTGGGTGGTGGGTGCGCGGTTGCGCCCTCCGCGTGCCGTCTGGTTGGTAGAGGGCGCGCCGTTGTACCCCCCGCGCGTCATCCTGGTGGGCAGTGGTGGGTGCGCCCGTTGCGCTCCCCCGCCCTCCTCGTTGTCCAGTGGGTCGCATGTGTGTCGTACACGGTTGTGCCCCTTCCTGCCGTCGTCGTGGTGGTACCGTACGCGGTTGCGCCTCCCGCGAGTCGTCCTGGTGGGCGATGGATGCACCGTTGCGCTACCCCGCCTTCCTCGTCCTGTGGGTGATAGTGGTACCGTGTGCGGTTGCGCTCCCCGCGTGTCGTCCTCGTGGGTGGTGGTGTGCTGTGCGCAGTTGCGCTACCCCGCCCTCCCGCATCGTGTGGTGGTGGTGGCGGCGGTGCGCAGGCCGTGGGCCTGCCTGTCGTCCAGGCTGGTGGTGGGGTCACGCTGGGCGGTTGTGTGCCATTGTGCTGCACGCGTCGTTGGCGTTGTGGTGGTGGTTGGGTAAGCGCGACCGTGTGGTCGCGCGTTAGACGGTGAGCGGCGGGAGGCGGTTAGCAACATGCAGACGGGAAAAGTGGAATATACCCGTGACTTGTCACAGGTCATGTGACCTTGCACTGTAAAAAATGCCAAGTCTGGGCTGATTAGCATAAGGGATTAGGGCTCACTGTAATTAATTTCTAGTCCCACCTCTGTAGACCACTGCTGCCAATTGTTCAACCTGGGCACCATGTGACTGGCTGTGAGTTGCTGAGTCACTGTCATCACACTGTAGTTATGTCATGCTGTCACCTGTGTTACTAATATTATGTTAACTACTGTTGCCACTGTCCCAAAAAGGGTGATTTGCAGATGACTATGTGATTGCAGAGACTAGAGGTTAAGGTCCAGAGTTTCTTGAGGGTGTTCTTCAGAACATGCTGATCATTGTCTTTTGTAACCTGGGAACTGACACTTGTTTGGCAATTCTTTAGCTTGGGGGACTTAGAAGCTGTTCCAAAAAGTAGCATGCCTTTCTATGGAAAAGCAGGCTTTTTTTATGCAGATCAATATGGACCCAGCCTTCATCATGGAATACCTTGACAAGAAACTATGAACTCTATTGCAACACTAAACCAGCCACTAGGGGGATCATCAGAAAAACCTTGAAGTGCAGATATTCCTAGACAAAAGCAATCAGCCTTATCATACTGCTATAGATATGCACTCCATTATCATTCACAGATCATAGTGATATTAAAAGATAACCCTTGATAGATATTATATGGTTGGTAAGTTTTGTATCAATTTAGTATGAATCTGATCATGTATGTATGTACATATATCATTTGCTTATCATATGATGCTCATATAATAATTATGGTGATTACTAGTTGATCATGTTAATAATGATCTGATATCTTATGATATTTAATAACAATATATATCATACAAAGATCAATAAACTGTCAAAATGGTATTTAATGATAATTAATGACAATCTAATACTCAATCTGATATTACTCCAATTATAGTATATCATGGCTATCTATTTATATAATTAAAATCTAATAACATTAGGTGAAATTGACTGGAGGTGTGGAAACTGATTAGTCATAACTGTACTAGCCCAGCTTTTTTAAACTCAGCTTTCTTCACTTTTGACTCTGCATTTTATTTATAGAGTCAAGAGTCATTCCCTTGATTCAAGGCTAGAGTTGGATCTAGACTTGTGTAAAACACTTGGCAAGTGTTTTCTTCACTTTAGATTTCACTTTTTCTGCATTCTAAGTACTATGGTAGTCTAGTTGAGTAGCATACTTGGTAGATATAGTAGGGTATTAATTACAGTAACTATAGTGAATACATTTGATGTTATGGCTGACTTGAATTATATTATCTGAGATTTGCTTTTACTTTTGAGATTTAATGATAATCCCTGATAATGCTTGATAATGTGTATCAGCATGATATAAGTAATCATAAACATCTTGTCCATCAGGCTGATATAGATGATATAAAAGATAGTTACATTATGATCTACACTATAAACATTGGCAGAGACTATATAGCCTTGTTAGAGTGTATATCATGATTATAAATGTTATAAAGAAATGCAGGGTAGGTAAAGATATATATGAGATTACCTTTTCTTTAAAAATTTCCTGATGATTGCTGAATCTGAGGATATGTGCTGCATGTTGATGTTTCATGCAAAAGTCATGTAACTTGATTGAATAGTTCCATGTGAACTTCACTAATATTATATCATTCATGTCCAAGGTTTTGGCAGTATAGACTAAGCAACTGTCTCAAGTGTGGGAATGACCTGTGCAGATCTTAAATTGGATTTTCTTCTCTCCACTGCCACCATAACCAGGAAGCTCTAAAACTTATGGAAACCTGTAGCCTAGAGAGGAAGGGTTTGTAAGCAGACATTTGACAAGGATATTGGCCACTTCATCAATGTACTTAAGTAGGATTATTGCACTATGAAAAGCTGTGTAAAGATATTTTCAGTCATAATCTTCAGTCCTGGATGTGTTACGCTTGGCCTGGGTAAGGTCGAGTGTAGCCTCAAGGGTCAAGGGTTCAAGGTAGTCGCTTGTCTCTGCGACGAGAACACTGCCTTTTCACTGCAGCAGGATCAAAGGAGGTCAAGGGTTCGAGGAGCACCTCTCGTAGAGAGAAAGGTGCAAGTTCTCTGTAAGGAGCACAAGGAGGATGATGGAAATACAAGGTCAAGATTGAGGAGGTCTAACTTAGGGTACAGGGTTCATACTTGAGGGTTTATATACTAAGTGGAACAAACAAAGGTAAACATAGAGTGAGTCATAAGTTGTAAGATGAATGAGTCATATCGTGCGAGAAAGACGGAGGAATGAGTCATGAAGGAGTAAGTCTGATGATGAGCAAGTGCGATGGAATCGGATGGGTGAGTCATCAGAGAAAAGAAATGTGTTCGTGTACACGAAGGTCCAAAAGGAGAACACAAGGAAAGAAAACGTAACATTACCCCTGTACTAGAGTTGAAGCTCCGATGAAGACACTTCAGTAATCATCCCTGGTAGGGGATCCAGTGATGTTGGCCCAAGCTGTCTGATCCCAGACGTCCTTGTGATCTATGGGAGAAGGAGGGCAAGGAGAAGCGCTACGGTGGCAGTTGCGACGAGGGGGTCTCCCTCCAGTGGTAATGCGAGTGGTTCATCGACTGCAATGAATAGATGAGGTAGAGGATCTTGAGGAAGTGGGTGGTGAGGATGGAGTGGGAGATGTTCCAGGGCTAAACATGGTAGCTTCTCGAACAATGCGAGGACAATCGGCTTGAGTATGACCAGGGCAAGTACGAAGACAAAAGGGGCACTGATACTCAGGACAGTTGACACGACGGTGTCCCAGATGTCTGCAAGAAAAGCATACCCTAGAGTACCTTGGATCCTCTGGTCTAAGGGAACGGTCTCAGATACCTTCCCTCCTAACACGTTCCCTAGCCATGATGGCTCCAAAGATAGCACTTTCCTCGGCGGTCAGAGGAACAGAGGAAGCTTTGGGTGTGGGAGGAGTAGGAACAGGTTGTGGGACAGGAGAAGGTATGGGTCGAGGGGGGGAAGGTGGCACAGAGGTCTCAAGTAACCGTTGTTGCGAAGCAGCTAATTCTCGGAGGTATTGTCGCAGATCCTCACAGAACTCATTGTATCCCATTTGGAAGGCTAGGGTGGCAGCAGAATGACGTATAGCGGCCTGAATGGCCTGGGCGCAAGTAACTGCACTGTTCGGCCAGCCTGGAGATCCTGGATCAATGATGGAGAGGAGTTTGTTCTGTGGAAGGATGAAGGTGAGAGCAGCGAACAGGGAATTGAGGTCTATGTAGTGCTTGATGGGACTAGCTAGCTGAGGGTCATTGATGTATTCCAGGAGGGTGGTCTTATAAGTCTGTGAGGGTTCAGTGACATGAAGTCGGTGGGCATAGATGGGGACATCGACAGAAACTATGGTGGAGGGATCTAAAGATCCAGCAGGCAAGGGAGTAGGGACATTGTCCTTAGTGGCAAGGGATGTATGCCAAACACGAGGTTGCGAGGGGGGTGGTGTAGGAGAACTGGGAGCTTCGGGAGTAGGAGCTACGAAGGACGAGGGTAGCTTGAGGTCGTCAGAGGAGTAAAGTTCAGGAGTAACAGCCGGAACATTGTAGATGTCTGCAATGCCCAGAGAGAGAGAGAGCACTAAAGTAGAAATGGACAACGAGGAAGGAGAAGAAACGAAATTGGCTAAGGTAGTAGAAGAAGCGATGGAAGAAACAGAGGCAGGGCGAGGATGAGGGTATTCAATAGCCATGGGTTTATCTTTTGTGAGTGGGAGTGCGAGTGGTAGGAGGGGAAGGAGCGTGAGAAAGGAAACTTGAAGGGTGAAGTCTTTTATATTCGTCCAGAGCAGACTTGGCATTTTTCAAGTTCTGTTCTGGTTGCCACAAGTCTTCGTTGGCGGTGTACCCCTTCCATCGGATCAGGTACTGGCGAGTCGTCGGCTTCCCATGATGTCATAATATCCGCTCCACCTCTCATTCTTCTTCGCCATCAATCAACTGTGGAGGTGGAGCTGGGTGTAACGCTAGGCGTACTCAAGAGAGCGTTCGACTTAACCCAAGAGAGGCGGACGCTCACGAAGAGGTACCACAGCGTCTCTCTTAGCAAGCTAAGTGCGAAACGACGACAGAGGACAGAGGACG
>JBBPUG010001083.1:0-12284 GCA_038094535.1 Tubosaeta aff. alveolata | reverse complement strand
AAAATATCAGATAATATCAAGGGGGGCCTTTCGTTAGGACATAATATAAGATAATATCCAGAATGCTCATAATACTTATATTATGAGGAAATATCTGATATTCTGAACTGATTATGGGATATTATCTTCTAATACCCACAGGGTGGTTTTCCTGATGCAGCCCCCACCACAACAGTGACGACAACGAGGGCGAGGTGACGCAACTGCGTCCCCACCACCACAGTGCCGACGACTTCGGGGAAAACGGCACGCCAAGCCCACTGCAACGGCGATGAGGCGACCAGCACGCACGTCCTCACAACAACAACAACGATGAGCACAAGGTGAGGCAACAGCGCCCCCACCACAGTGTTACCATGATGATGATGGGGCGAAAACGGCGCGCCCAGCCCCCACCGCAACTGTGACGAGAGCGAGGAGGCGCGACAGCACCCCCACCACTACAACGTCGTCGTTGACGAGGCGACTAGCGCGCGTGGCCCACAACGACGAGGGCGAGGCGACACAACAGCGTCCCCCTACCACAGTGTTGGCGACCACAGTGAGGCGAGACAGCATTCCCAGTCCCCCCCCAACATGATGACGAGGGGGCGAAATGGCGACAATGGCGAGGAGGCATGACGGTGCCCCCACCACCACGTCATCGTCGGTGACGAGGCGACTGGCGCGCACGGCCTCCACAACGACGATGACGAGGGCGAAGAGGCGCGATAGCGCCCCAACTACCACAACGTCATCGACGACGGCGAGGCAAATGGTGTGTGCCCCACCACAACGACCGGGCGAGGAGACGCAACAGCGCCCCCCCCACCACATTGATGGCAGCGGCAAGGCGGCCGCGCGAGCAGCCCCCACTACGAGCATACCCGCCTCCACTGTGCCAACGACGAGGACGACAAGGGCGAGGGTACGCAACAACACACCCACCACCACTGTGTCCACGATGCAGGCAACTGTGCGAAGCGGTGCATCTGCTGCCATGCCAACACTGCGATGACAACGACGAGGGCAAGGGGAGGCAACAGCGCACCCGTCACCACTGCGCCAACGACACAGCCGAGGACGGTGGACCCGCACCACCACCACCATTACCGCGACAACGATGAGGGCGAGGGTGTGAAATGGCGCAGATGCGCTACCACCGCCATCACGATAACGACGATGAGGGCGAGGGTACGCAATGGCACACCCTGTTGAACATCCAGTTCGACTGTATTAGGTAGTATTACATAATACGATCATGTAGTATATAATACGAACTCAGCCATCTGAGTTCGAACAGAGTCTTTACCTCTTACATCCGTGTGCTCGCTACTTGCAACAGCAACCGCAACACCAAGTGAGTCACTTCAGTCTCACACCTCTGCGTCATGCTCTGCTCGACACACCCACCACTGCAGTGCCGACGACGAGGGTGTAGGGGTGCAACAACAGCCTGCTGAAAGGCGTGTGACGGCATGCCAGCGGGGTCGGCGTACGCCACGCCCACCACTACCAGGACAAGGATGGCAGCGGCAGGGACGAGGTAGCACAACTGCGCCCCCATCACCCAGTGTGTGCTGATACCACCACCATCGCCATCATGAAAACGGCAGTGACGAGGGCGACGAGGCTGCGCGGCTGTGCACCAACCACTACCAGGACGACAAGGGGGTGCTATTGCGCCCCCACTACGGTGACACCTGCCCGCCAACAGCAACCCCAATGACATCGATGGCAAGGGGGTGCACCAGCACCAGCATGCGCACCATGGCGAGGAGGATGAGGAAGATGGGAGGCGCCGCAACCAACCACCTGCGACGAAGCAGCAAGAGGGTGGATCCACGCACTCCATGTGGCGACAATAGCGGGGCGGTGGTGCAACGACCCACCATGGTGAGGGCGAGGGCGAGGGCGAAAGGAATAATCACATGTATTAGATTAGTTGTAATAAATTTTATTCTGATTGCTTAAAAACCTCGAGGTGAAGTGGGAGCAAAAAAAAAAAGTGTATTATAGGTGACCATATGTGATGCTCTGTGCACGCTGTACAGCACTGTACAGGTTACTAATCCTGTGTAGCAGCCATTCGTTGTACAGGATTACTAATCCTGTGTAGCCTGTGTGGCCTGTGGGTCCCCTGTATGATAGGGGACCTTGCCATAGCACTGTGACCCCTGTGCAGACCTGTCCATGCCTGTATATGTCATTGGGAATTTGCTGATGTCGCCTGTTTTCTGATGGATCACAAAAGGCAACACCAGCCTGATCGCAGCAAACGTGTCTATTCTTATCACCACTGTAGCATCGACCGCCAAGGCCGAGATGCTCCAAGGACCCAAAAACACGTTTCAGAGGCAGTGGCAGTAAAATTGCTGACCTCGTCGAGGCACTACCAGATTGATGTTTACTTCACGCCATTCTAGCCGATGATGCCATACAAGATGTCAGTTCAGAATGAATGATATGATTCGGGATAAAGAAATTGAACTACCCATGGCTGATCTCAGTCCCTCCAACTAACACTGTATCTCCCTCACAGCGGAATTCAAGAACACATGTCTCCGCGAGGTACCACTTGTTTCGGGCCGGAACCAACACACAGCTAGTTGAGAAAAGCAGGCTGCTGGAAGTTCCAACGGATATAAACGGAACAAGCAAGGTTCATGACATTCTGCATGGAACCTAGGCCATAAGCTTGGCGGTGCCAACCATAGATCCATTTGGCAGTTTCCTCTTAGGTGGCCAGCACGCACACCTGAGTGTCACCATTTATGTTACATAATAGTAACAACACTGCTATGTCACGCACCATGCTAATTTGGTACATTTGGCTGCAGAAAGCAACTGCGGCAATTACCCTGGCACTCAGCACTTACTTAGCCATTTGGATGAGAGGACCAACTGATCAGATATAGATTAGATATGCTAATAGTTACTTAATTCTGTGCAAATCAACCAATCTGATCTTGGCTAAACTGACAAGGCTGAATCAAGGCGTGGAGACCGTTTCCCACGTGCCCCCTGCATCACGTGCCGCTCCTGCTCGCTGTCGTCGGCGACAACGACGACGATAGCGTTGCGCCTTCACCAAATATAGATATTTTTTGATGCGGTTTTTTTAGTGTTGGTATTTATATGTTTATGCCGCGGATTGTACACACTAGAACACGCTACATACAGCAAAGAGTGCTTGGGAACAATTGGCCCGCTGGAGGGGGCCATGAACAGGACGCCCAGGCGGAGTTTAATTTAGGTTAGTGTAAGCAATGTGTGCACAGACCATCACGGCATGTTTGGCGATACAACTCCGCAAGGCAACAGCGGAGTTTTAACGTTGCCTTGTTGATTCCCATCGTCGTTGTCGTCCTCAACGACGGCGACGGCGACCCACTGCGCCCCTCCTTTCATGCCGGTGCCGTCTTAGACCTTCAACAACGAGGTTGGGCAAGTCCTTCCCCTCCCAGTGACGACAGCGCCCTCCAGCGGTGGCAACGGTAGGCTTGCACGGTACGTTCAGCATCGTCGTCATCCTAGGGCTTTTTCTATCTAACAGTAACAACGACAGGCTCATCGTTCCAGTCCCAACAATGACAACACCACAGCTCCAGCGTCAACCCACAGTCTTTTACTTACGCCTCACAATCCCTGGCCCTGTTGAGTACCTCCGTCGTTGCCTCCAGCAATGACATTGGGAGCCTTGTATGGTACGTCAATGCTACCATTTCCTTGGTCTTTTTTAACGATGACGATGACAGGCTAATCTCTCGTCTCAACAACACACCGCCCCCCTCGTGATCTCTTCAAACCCAAAGTCCTTTCCCCACACCTCGTGACTGCCGGCTCTGCTGAGTCCCTCCGTCATTGTCACCAGCAGTGGCGATGTTCGACTTGTATGGTACGTTCAACGCCGCTGTCGCCTCCTCGCTCATTCCTCACGACAATGACAACAGACTAGACTCCCATCTCAACAACGAGCTATGATCCTTTTCCCGCAATTGTTGCCATCCCTGGTGATGGCCACTTGAGCCAGTACGTTCGGTGCCTCTGCCATCCCAGGGCTTTTCTTATCTAACGACACAGACAGTAGGCTGGTCTCCCTTTTAATGATGCCCTTCCTGTGCAATCCTGCTGTTGTCGCCCTCTATAAACAGTGTTGGCAACCTTGGGCATGATGTGTATAACCATGCTGACGACGTGCGAAGATATCGCACAAATTCTTGCGATGTGAATTGAGCAGTGTTGTATTGAACCATATGAGCCATGATATCTACTCGGAGTCTTCACTACTACTGTCACTAATGTTGTCCTTACGTTGTGTGTTATTCGTGTTTGAATGACGCTGACATGTTTTGTAAACAAGTTCACCTTGTGCTTGGCGAGCCTTGTTGTCAGCAATCCGAGCAGCAAGCTGAGTTGCATTCAGTGTTGTCCATGTGCAATGCTCAGCCTGGAGTGCATTGAGCAACTTCTCTAGAGCTACTCGGCCTAATTTACCTGGATTTGTGACCAGGCCATTGATCGGCCACCCCATGAGTGCAACTGAGTATTTTTCAACAATGTTGCATTCATAGTTGTTGTAGTTCATTTGAACTTTTCGGTTGACTTGCTTCTTCGTGAGAATATAATCTACTTACAAGACTGAGTGATTTTCATTATGTAATCCATATAGCAACGTACCGAGATCGTCTTGGATAAGGGTCCGGCACTCGCTCACAAGCTTATTCAACGGGCGCTGGCGGTTGCTAATGGCAGGAAGGTCTACAACGTCTGTTAGTTAATGTAGAGAACCTGTAACAAATGTCGCACCCATCCCACTTACAACCCAAGCTTCGAATTTGAGAGCAAGTCGCTGGGGGTCGAGATCCAACACGGTCTTAAGGAATTTCTCCGCCTTGTCAGAGAAAAAAATCTTCGGCACCGAGAGATCGTTGATCGTGCCGTGAACAGCGATATAAAAACCCTCTATTCCGGTCGTTGCACAGAGTGAGGTCCACTTGAATACCGTAGATTAAAAAAGTGAAAAAAAGAGGGGGGATGCGTACTTCATGGTCCATGGTCGCAAAGGCGGCGCTGACGATGTTACTGATGGCTTTGGGGTTGCTTCGCGTTTCAGAAGTCTGGTTGGCCTGTGCCTTCTGGACATTGTCATTGAGAGCGGCTTGCTGTGTCGGCGTAACTTGTTTGTAGGCAGCCCAGAGCTCAGCCTTATTTTCTGAGATATAGTCAGCGAGCTTGATGCGCTCGCCCACCTTGCGACCTGAAGAAATAAGTATTCGAGGGTCATTGAAGTTAGGTGAATGTACCTTTGTTAACTTCCTTGAGCTTTGCCTTGAGAAAGGCATTCCATGGATTAACACGCCGTCTGCTGTGTGTGAACTTATCCCTCATAAACAGCTGAGTCTGAGCCCATCGCACGGTGCTAAAATATCAAACGACCCATCAAAAGTGAAGCGCGTGTGGTACTGGACTGCTCACCGGTTGTGTGTACGGGCTATGTCCTCCGCAGCCTGAGAATACATTCTTTTAGCATCTGTGATGTCAGTTGCTAGTGCGAGGCGCCTGCGGCGCCGTTCCTCTTTTTTGGCTGCAGTAATTTTAGCCCGTCTACGACGCAGGTTGGGAAGCATTCCTCGCGCCATCGGGAGCATGTCAGCGGGGTGAAACTGAGGACAGGTACTTATATTTCAACCCAGAGAGAACAGCCACAGCAGACAATGAGAGGACTAGAACCACATATTATCTAAAACAACCGAACCTGATCTAGTCAGAAAAATATAACGGAAATTGAAAATGACATACCACCCTGACGGTCAGGCGATTGCCCGCGTTGCCGCTTGCATGACCTGAATAACCATCTGCACTCGGTCCTCGGCTACACCCCACTTCACCAGAATTGCCGGCCAGTCCGATGGCCCGTAGACGCACTTGATGCATTTCCAAATTTCGTCGATCCCATTGAGAGGGAAGTTGGGGACTCCGATCGCGGCGTACAGCTTCTTGGTGATGGAGACATACGTACTGTCCTTGATGGTGCGCTCAGTGGAGTCTACAAACACGTTGTTCGTAACGAATATGCCGCCATCATGGACACGCGTCGATGTTTGAACATGAATGGGATGTGAAATAGAAGGCGGGCCAGCGTTTGGAGTCTTCAGTTTGCCTCCAGCTCTCGAATGGTTTTTCTTTGGGGTGCTGGAAGCACTTGGTGCCGGATGGCTAGAGATAGACAAGTCGTCTTCACTTGCCATAGCCATAGTCATTGGCTTCGCAAACATAGCCCCCGGTGGAATTTTTGGCCGCGCAAAATCGAACACAGGACCACGGCGAGGGACCGCACGGGCGTAACCGTCGCCTGCGTTTGCTATGAGCGGAACCTCTGAGTGCACAGGCTTGAACTTTGGGGCTTGCCGAGGGAATGTAAGTGTGTCGCTCCCACCTGTATTAGTCACGGGCGGAACTTTCGGCTTTGGAGGTCTGGACTCGGGAGTCTGCCGATTAAGAGGTCCAAAAGCGTCACTGTTGTCCTTTTTTGTGGCCGCTAGAACGTTTGGGAGCCTGACCTCAGGTACCTGGCAGTCATGGGGCTCAGAAGCGTGGCAAGGTTTTTTTCGCTGTCCTCGGCGGAGTGTGACTCCGGAAGCGCCTACAGCTGGTGGACAAGCAGGAGGATCCAAGGAGTATGACGGTGCAAGATGGTCACGAATGAGGGAATCGGTGACACCAGTTAACATCGGGTCGAAGGACGACAATGAGGTGAGTTCGGAGACTACGGAGGGATTGAGCTGTGAGAGCTCAAGAGAATCGGGATGAACGGTGGGCAAGTGATGACCGGAAATAGTTGTGTTGACAAACGAGAGGTCGAGAGAATCAGAATGCACGGCGGGCAAACAATCACTTGAAATCGCTGTGTTGTCAAATGAGAGGTCGAGGGCATTGCGCAAAACGGGTGTTGAAGTTTTCATCATCGGGTCAGGGAAAAGAAAACCCCCCGATGTCGCCGAGTCCACGGACAGTTGGCTAGATACGTTCAGGTCGAACGCGACTCCTGTAACTGTCCTTAGCAAGTCGGACGGACAGACAAAAATTTAGTACTTACGCTGGACCATGGGTGCAGGAAGTTCAACGGTATCCCAACCAAACGAGCGCTCACGTACAGCAACGAGTAGCTCGTCATGAAAAATCTTGCCGATCTTCCGCAAAGTTAACTCCTCCACTCCAGACGCAGGTGGGATTGAGGCGGAGACGAGTGTTGTCGCAGCGGGCAGGATGCAAAACCCTCCTGCACTTGGTTGGAAGTCGAAAAGAGCAGTTAGCTTGACTTCAAAGTAACTCCTCTGAATCTCTGTGAGTTTGTGAGTCGAATGATAAATGGAAAGACGTACGGGTTGAGCCTCCAGACAGAGGTAGTCTAAACGCTGTTTGTGTGCATCAAGAGGGGTCACCGTCTTCGGACGTAGTTTGCGTGCACTAGGAACGGGCATCATGTGGTTGCAAGTAACAGGGAAAGGTTTAAACCACGAACTTATCGCTAGGCGTGAGCTTGTTGCGTAAACGACTCGGATCCAGGTGCTGCAACCTGCCCTGGCTGTTCCAAGTTAGGTATTACGACTCGCATCTTCACAAACTGTTCGTTACGATCGTTGTCCCGGCGCCGTTGGAATCGATTGGAATCGAAGTGATATGAAAAAATGGATGGCCTGTAACAAGTTGTGTCAGTACACGAGAAGCGACCATCTACAGCAAGAGATGGAGATGATAATAACTCACACACAAGACAATACGAACGAAATCTCAAGTTGGTTACCATGCAAATCGATTCGCCTAGACGTCAAAGGCATTTATGTTCGCTACGGGACAACGTCTTCATAAGCAGCTCGTGTACAGGATATAACTTAAGGACAGCGCGGCGATGAGATGGATCGGTAGAAACAGTGCAACACTTGTTCAGTACTCCGCAAAGGCGAAACAGCTACGATACACGATCAAGACATTCACTCAGACGAAGCATTTCATCATCTGGTTGGTCCTCGTCCTCATCCTGTGCCTCTTCATCTAATTCCGGGCTTGCGCCCATGTATCGAACACCCGAATAACCGTCCAGCGAATAAATTTTTGCCAAACGATCCCGGTGAACATTGTTCACTCGGTGACGCTCAGCGTATAGTTCTGCCATTTCCGCCGCGAGGTGAACGGAACCATCATCGTGCGAGAGTTGGTCAACCACAGATTGAATCGTCTCATCATCGAAGGTAACCCATGCTTGGAGGCGGTGAATTTCTACGTTCAAACGTACGATCTCTTCTCTTGAACGGACAACTTTAAAGTGTTTTGTCGACATTTGGCGATTAGTTGGGTCTGTCCACGGCTTCGAAAGGATGTCAGCGCGTGAATGTTTGAGAAGAGCAAAATCTCCGAGCGTTGCATAGCCTATAACTTGAGTATAGTCAAGCTTTTGGCGAGGGGGATTTTGACGTGGTGCAAGCTTGTTGTAGCGTTCGAGTGCCGCACGAATAGCAGCCGAGCGTCGCGTTAGTGCCTTCGAGATGTGCTTGTGCAGTTTGTAACCTTGGAGAACGTCAGTTACTATCAACAAATTGGTGCGCAACTTACCAGTCCCAGCGAGGTTTGCCTTTGCTAACTCGAAGAGCCTTTGAACGACAAGTCCCTCCAATTCATCCACAACCCGAACGAAGTTGCGGCGTTGAGCATAAGCAAGCGCTGCTCTGTAGTCAGGGTCATCGGGCTTCCAGCGGGGGTGTATTCTGTGCACGTTCTCAAAGTGTTCGACGGCGTTGAGGTGTAATCGGTACCTGCGGAGTGCAGTCGAGAACTCCGCGTTGATAACATTTGTAAACTCGCGAGCAGTGGCGTTCAACCCTGCGTTAGGGCTGTACTCGGCTGGGGTGTACGTGAGGAATGGTACACTTGTCGTGCTTGCGTATGTTGCCCTAGATGGCATGTGAAACAACATAACAAGCGAGGGTAGAACACTTACTCGGCAAATTGAAGGTTCTGTAGAAGCTCTACATATTCCACCGAAATCGTTATCGCTACCGGCTCCTCACTACACTCCTTTAGATACTTCTTTTCTTCTTCGTGCCATGCCTCGAAGTCAGATGTAGTATATCCTGTGATGTGTCGAAAGTTCTCGAGCTCTGGTGTAAGTTTCGCAATCGTCTCGAGCGCTTGTTTGTAATTATTGTATAAAAACTTGCCTGTTGACGAGATTCATTAGCACATGCCATAAAACTCAAAACAACGTACTTAGTTCCAAATATTTATCTCTATCCCATTGATCGAAATGCAAGTCGAGAAATTGCGTCCAGTGGTAATGGGACGCATGGCGAATGAGCACAGCAGCATTGTTTGAGCTCGAGAAAATGCGTTCACAAGTCTCTAAATCTTCAATACCCAGTCCTTGTAAGTACAACGGATGGTTCTTGAGTTGACATGCACAGTTGTGTGCGAAGCCATGAAACGCATTAACAACAACTCTAAGATTCAGCTCTGCCGCCTTAGCACCGAGGGAACTAGCTGCAATAGTACCCTTTGATGTGCAGCCAATATCATGTCCAATCAATTGATCTTTACCACAGTGCTCAAGGACTTGGTGTGTAACAGCCAGAGCGTACTTTGCTCTAAATGATTGTAAGTCAACGAAAACTATGACTGATCACACTTACAGTTCACCACTTCTCTTCATCTCTGCAATACACACAACGAAACCATGACAACAGGCAAGTAAAAAAATGCCCGTCTGTTCGAATACTTGCACCTGATCTTTGTCCCCCGGATGTGCTGCGTTCCAATTGTCTGTGCACGTCTTAGGTTGTGTACCACGCGTATGTAGTCGTATGTCATCCTTGAAGCGATCGACATCAGCCTGTGGTAGGAAATAATCGCTGCGAAAAACACATCGGTCTGCATGACCAGAAGCATCTAATTGCTTGCTCGACTGGTTTCCATCCATACTGTGGAGTCTAGCAGGAAGGAGTAACGGTTCGCCAGGTTGCTTCAGTTCTGCTCAGATGTTGTCAACAAACGATTATCAGGCGCTAACGTACCTCAAAGGCACAGCAGGGACACGTGCCACATAACTTCCATGCCAAACCACTTCTGCCGAGGTAAACATTGAGGGACGAATTAATGTGCCGTAAAATTGCAAGGTAGATATCAAGCGCCGACGACAGATGGTCGCGTAAACCAGGGGAGTAGGTCACCTGCAGAAACGTCAGCAAATATTAGACTAAAGCCGCTGGACTTACGTTATGGAGCGCGCATAATGTCTTCGCCATGGCCTGGATGCTCAGGGATGATTGCCGTCGACAGAGTTGATGATAAAATTCCAGGCACTCTAGTTTAACAGGAGCAGTAGGCTGTGTCGGTGAGCAGCCCAGAGCTCCAGTGCGGATGAGTGCAATATTCGGAAGCTCGCAGTTTCTCTATACAATTGGAACTTGAAGCATAAAGTCTGTTCATAGCGGCAAGAAACGAAGAGAAAAGGACGAGCACCTACCAAACATGCCAACAACATCTACATGAAAGGTATGGCCATTACCGACCTCCTCAGCAACTGTGTTCACCAGGTCTCGGCGACCATGTTTCCACTGAAGATATGCCTCAACCAATGATGGCATTTTGTTACAGGACCATATCCTGGTCTTAGTACAAGAGCGCACGTATGCTCTAGACGTCATCAAGAATACGTTAGACAACCGCTAGGTCATTGCCTTAACGCGTATTCATTTTCCTTTCTTCGCATCACATGCTTTGGGTCTGGAATCCATTCCTTTATCTCTTATCTATGACGTCATGCCTCAAGGCATACAATCATGCAAACCTTATGACGTGCCTCATGCTAGTCATGACACATTATGACTCCTCATGACTCACTCTCTTATTTATGACTCATGCTGACTCGTATCATGATTGACTCATGGTCACCTCATGCATCACACTCCTAGTCATATGATTCCTTATTGCTATTGGCTGCCACATCCCTTATTAAGGCTGTGCCTTATCATTGCCACCTTTCCCCTTGCAGCCACATGCTTCTCTTATTCTCTTTATAACTTAACATCTAGGTTATGTCAAGGGTCACAGCCATGCTGTGCAGTAAGAGCTGACTTGACATTGTGTCTTAAGCCAGACAACGGTCATAAGTGCTGACACACTTGGATCTAGATCTATGCACACTTTCATTTCCATTACAGTCTGTGCATAAGGCTGTGTATGTTTCATCTTTATTATTCTTCCATTCTGCCACACCTCGTGTGCGCCTCATGTTTCTCTTATCTTGGCTGTGTCCACAGCTTTACATGCCTTTACCTTATGTTTCTCATTTCCGTGCTATGCATGGCTATGCATTCTTATCTCTAGGGTTTAGGGTATGACATATTTAGTGACTCATCGGTAGATCCGGTCACAACATGTACATACATTAGAGTAGTATATAAAGCCAGAGCGGCTTGCTGGGATTCCTCCCCAGTCAAGTTCACTCTTTGGAGTTCCTCCTTCATTGGTGTGTTCTCTGAGTGATTTCCCTCACTCTTGGCAAAGGTTGCCGCTACGCTGAAGTCTTCACGTTTGGACTACGGATGTTGACGTCCTCGGTTTCACTCCTTTGAAGTCGTTTCAGCACCGGCATGAAAGAAGGGGCACAGCGGGTCACCATCGCCGTCGTTGAGGACGACAACGACGACGGGAATCAACAAGGCAACGTTAAAACTCCACTGTTGCCTTGTGGAGTTGTATCGCCAAACATGCCATGATGGTCTGTGCACACATCGCTTACACTAACCTAAATTAAACTCCGCCTGGGCGTCCCATTCCTGGCCCCCTCCAGCGGGCCAATCATTCCCAAGCACTCTTTGCCGTATGTAGCATGTTCTAGTGTGTACAATCCACGGCATAAACATATAAATACCAACGCTAAAAAAACCGCATCAAAAAATATCTATATTTGGTGAAGGCGCAACACTATCGTCATCATCGTCGCCGACGACAGCGAGCAGGAGCGGCACATGATGCAGGGGGCACGTGGGAAACGGTCTCCACGCCTTGATTCAGCCTTGTCAGTTTAGCCAAGATCAGATTGGTTGATTTGCACAGGATTAAGTAACTATTAGCATATCTAATCTATATCTGATCAGTTGGTCCTCTCATCCAAATGGCTAAGTAAGTGCTGAGTGCCAGGGTAATTGCCACAGTTGCTTTCTGCAGCCAAATGTACCAAATTAGCATGGTGCGTGACATAGCAGTGTCGTTACTATTATGTAACATAAATGGTGACACTCAGGTGA
>JBBPUG010001082.1:0-12289 GCA_038094535.1 Tubosaeta aff. alveolata | reverse complement strand
GTACAAGGTACTAAGAGCCAAGTAGTGTCTCACCTCAGAATGTGCCACTAGTACTGAGCACAACTGAGGTGAGACAAAGAAGTCGGAAGGGTTAAATAGTGACGAGGATACACGCTCGCTAAACTCTGGACAAGTCCAGAACAAAATAGGCGAAAATAGGTGTGCTGCTTTGGGAAAGAACAAAAAGCACAGCAGCACGTGTTCGGAGGGAGTAGGAGCACCACCAAGTGATCGACACAAGGTGAGACTATACTATAATAGGTATGCATGAGTCCGAAAGCGGTAGAGTGAAAGACGGGCAAGAAACAACCAGAGTTGGTCTCTGTACGAACTCCGGAGATGTCCGGAGTTATACTTTGACATTCGTCCCTGTCAGGACTATCATTACCTCAATTCGTTCGCTATCCGAAATGTGTATCCCCTCCCTCTCATCTCTGATCTCATCGATGATATGAAGGACTCAACTTTGTTCACCAAGTTCGACATACGATGGGGATACAACAATATCCGGATTCATGAAGAGGACCAATAGAAAGCGGCATTCATCACTCCACTTGGACTCTTTGAACCCACTGTGATGTTCTTCAGTTTCAACAATGCTCCACCCACTTTTCAGGCTTTCATGAACCATATCTTTGCTGATATGCTGGTGGAACATTGGTTAAAGATCTACATGGACAACCTTGGTATTCATATGAAGGATGACATTGAACTCCACCACGATCGCACCCATAGAGTTCTTCAATGTCTCAGAAAACATGGATGTTCCCTTAAGATCTCCAAGTGCTCTTTTAACACCCCACAAATGGAATACCTCGGCATGATCATTGGTCAAGGACAACTCGAGATGGATCCTGTTAAACTCGCCACTATCAAGGACTGGAAACCCCCCACCTCGGTCAAAGGAATCTGCAGTTTCCTCAGCTTTGCCAACTTCTATCGGAAGTTCATCCCTAACTTCTCTAATATTGTCGCCCCCCTTGTCCTCCTCACCCGCAAAAACGAACCCTGGTCATGGACTTCACTCCAAGAAACTGCTTTCCATTCCCTTATCACTCAGTTTTGCTCCACTCCAGTCCTCACTCTCCCTGACACATCTTGACCGTTCTCTATCATGACTGACGCCTCCCTGATTGCCTGGAGCTGTTCTCCTCCAGGCTGATGTCAATGGTGATCTCCATCCTTGCACCTACTTCTCAAAGACCTTCTCTCCTGCTGAACGCAACTATGACATTTATGACCAAGAACTCCTGGCTGTCATCCTCGCTCTTGAAGAATGGCAACAATATCTCCTTGGAACTTCGCACCCCGTCATGATTATCACAGATCACAAGAACCTCTCCTTTGTCAAAGACCCTCGCAAACTCTTCCATCGTCAAGCCTGCTGGTCCCTCTTCCTCCTCGACTTTGACCTCATCTGGAAAGTAACCCCTAGAACCCAGATGGGCCCAGCTGATGACCTTTTCTGAAAAGACTCCATGGACACCTTCTCTAACAACATCAATGCATCTATCCTCCCAGACCCTGTCATCATTAATGCCCTTGATCTTAAACTCTTCAACTACATCCGATCCTCATCTTCGTCCAATCCACTAGTTCTTCATGTGCTCAAAGCCATGGAAGAAGCAACACCTTTATTCCCTCACTCTTCACTCCAAGACTGGTCGTTTGATAATGGCCATCTCTTTTATAAAGGTCGTTTGTATGTCCCTCCCTCATCCCGATCCACACTTCTCCAAAGTGTTCACTCCTCTCCCACCACTGGCCATGCTGGTCAATTCTGCATGAAAGCAATCCTTGAACATGACTTTTGGTGGCCCAGACTTGGTACTTTTGTCAAAAACTTTGTTGCTGGCTGCGCCATATGTCAACAATCTAAAGTCAACACTCATCCCACTGTCGCCCCCTTGAACCCAATCCCATCATCATCGTCTTTGCCATTTCAACAGGTCTCTGTCGATCTTATCACAGATCTCCCATCATCCTCTGATTTTGATTCTATTATGGTCATGGTCGACCATGGCCTTATGAAGGGGGTAATTTTTATCCCTTGTAACAAAACCATTGATGCAGCAGGAGTCGCCAAACTTTTCTTTGACAATGTCTTCAAACGCTTTGGCCTTTATGATTCCATCATCTCGGATCATGGCCCACAATTCGCTTCTACCTTTGCCTTAGAACTCGCCTGTCTCCTCCAATATGACATCCAACTCTCCACCGTGTACCACCCCCAGACCAACAGCCAAACTGAACGTATGAACCAAGAACTTGAGACATACCTTCGTATCTTCTACGCCAACAACCCCCACTCTTGGTCGGAATTCCTCACTACTGCTGAATTCCATCACAACTTTGCCCCTCATAGCTCCACTAAGTCATCTCCATTCTCCCTCCTCCTTGGTTACAAACCCCGATCATTCCCTGCCCTAGGAAAAACATTCATTCCCACTCTATCTGACAGATTGATTGCCCTGTCCAAGGCACAAGAAGAAGCCCTTGCTGCGCATGACTCCGCTCGCTTGGCGATGACTCGTCACTCCACCCACTCATTCTCCCCTTGGAAAGTTGGAGATAAGGTATGGTTAGAAGCCACCAATCTTCAGATCCCTTACCCCTCCAGAAAACTCGCTCCAAAACGCCATGGACCATTCGAAATCTCACAGGTCATCTCTCCCCTCGTTTACCATCTTAGACTCCCTCCTTCCTGGAAGATTCACGACACGTTCCATGCTTCCCTCCTATCGCCATTCAAACAGACTGAAGCACATGGTCCCTCCTTCTCTGAACTGCCTCCAGATATAATAGATGACAAAGAAGAATTCAAAGTGGAGGCTATCCTATCGCACAAAGGCCGCCCTGGCAACTATCAGTACCTGACCACATGGAAAGGATACTCTCGGTCCGAAGCTATGTGGGAACCCAAAGAAAATCTCCGTCATGCTCCCAAAATTCTTTCTCCTTATAAACACTCTCATTCTTTGAAATAATTGCTGAATCCCTTGAGCAGTGTTGTACCTCTTCATGAGTGTCCTCCTCAACGGTCAAGCTATTGTATGTTCTTTCCTCTTACTACATTACATCCGTTTTTCGTCACTCTTCGACCATGTCTTCTCTTCACTGCTGTTTTACTCCTCCTTGTCCTTTTCCTCTCACTATATTGGTCCTGTAACTGTCCTTCTTCGACACAAACTTCACCTCTGTTACATGCATAACTTCCATTATGGACTTTTCCGAAACCTCTTCGACCATTGCTACCTCTGGCTAGGACACCAATAACTTCTCTGCTGGAGTCATCTCTGTGGATGAACCTCTTGCTGCCCATTGACTTACCTCTCCTCCTGCCGGCTATCATGACACCCTATTCCGCCTCTTGGCTGACCCATCTGTCGCCCATGCTCTAGATTATTACATGGATGTTGACTCTCCCCTATCTGCTTTATGTCAACTCCTTCATCACTTTCGACTTCTGTTGATTGCCAACCCATCTGGCTGGGGATGAACCTCCACCATTGATACTCAATATCTAGACCTTGCCAACATCAATGCCCTTGTCATCTTACCCCATCATTTTAATCTTAGAGAATTCCTTGAGGACATCCGTCGATATCTTGCACAAGTATCCCTGTCTCAAACCTGTCATCCAGTCCCACCTTATCGCAAAAAGTCCAAACATCGTCACACCATCCTTCCCCCTCATCGGTGTTCTCCCTCCCCCATAGATCATGGAGACAGTCTCTTCATCCCAGAAGCCTTTGAGAACAACACTGGATCACCTCTTGCCACGGATTTCTAGTCTTGTAGGCACTTCGACAGTACAAAGGGGGTAATGTTACAATTCTTTTCTTCTTCTTCTTCTATAGACACTTTGCTCATCATTCATATTAGTTCTTCCTCTTCTCGTCGCCTGTTACAACTCTCTTGAGGCTATCAACACTTCCTTCGGGTGATAACTCCAACTGTTGACCCTCAGACTTATTCCTTCTTCTGAGCAGTGTCTCTGACTGTCGTCTCGTCCTCTCACCTTTCTCTTTCCAATGACTTCCTCGTGTCATCATTTCTATTCCAAGGTAGATGACTCGACTCTGCAGTCTTTCCCTTTTTATTTTGTCTTATCTTGCTATCTCATTGGATGATTAGCTTCGCAGCTGTCTCTCTCACGACGGTGATGTTTCCCCTTATTCCATAATGTTCTATAGTGTTCCATTCTCCCACAATTGGAACACTTATATACCTGATCGCCTGTACAATAGTTCCTCACTCTGAATCTATGATATTTCTCGTACTCATTCTCTGTCCTCGAGCGATTCTTGAGATCTGTGTGCTCCCTCATCATTGTCCTTCGTCCTTCATCCTCTGTCCTCTGTTCGCACTTAGCTTGCTAGGAGAGACACTGTGGTACCTCTTCATGAGCATCCACCTCTCTTGGGTTAAAGTCGAATGCTCTCTTGAGTATGCTTTGCATTACATCCCCTTATCTATCATCTCAGACTACCTCCTTCCTGGAAAATCCATGATACGTTCCATGCTTCCCTCTTATCACCATTCAAACAAACCGAAGCACATGGACCCTCCTTCTCTGAACCGCCTCTGAATGTTATTGATGACAAAGAAGAATTCGAAGTGGAAGCTATTCTATCCCACAAGGGCTGCCCTGGCAACTAACTGTACCTGACCACATGGAAAGGATACTTCCAGTCCGAAGTGACGTGGGAACCTGAAGAAAATCTCCGTCACACTCCTAAGGTTCTTTTTCCTTATAAATGTTTCTATTCTTTGAAATAATTGCTGAATCCCTTCAGCGGTGTTGTACCTCTTTGTGAGTGTCCTCCTCAATGGTCAAGCTGTTGTATGTTCTTTCCCCCTACTATGTTACATCCATTCTTCATCACCCTTCGACCGTGTCTTCTTTTCACTGCTGTTTTACTCCTACTTGTTCTTTTTCTTTTGCTTTACTGGTCCTGCAACTGTTCTCCTTCAGTGCAAGCTCAATCTCCTTTGCATGGTTAATTCTTTCTTTCTCCTTGAATTTGTTAACTAGTTGTTTTCCATTATGAACTTCTCCAAAACCTTTTTGACTGCTGCCACCTCTGGTTGGGACATCAATGACTTCTCTGCTGGAGTTGTCTCTGTGGATGAACCTCTTGCAGCTCATCGACTCTCCTCTCCTCCTGCCTGCTATCATGACTCATTATTCTGCCTCCTGGCTGATCCATCTGTCGCCCATGCTCTAGATTACTATATGGATGTCAATTCTCCCCTATCTGCTCTATGCCAACTTCTTCGTCATTTTCAACTTTTGTCAATTGCCAATCCATCTGGCTGGAGAGGAACTTCCACCATAGACACACAATATCTAGATGTGGCTAACATCAATGCTCTCATCATCTTAGCCCATCACCTTAACCTTGAAGACTTCCTCAAGGATATTCGTCAATATCTCATACAGGTCGCCTTATCACAATCCCATGTCCACCATCACTCAGTCCCACCTCATTGCAAAAAGCCCAAATATCATTGCACCATTCTTCCCTCTTATTGGTGTTCTCCTTCCTCCATGAATCATGGAGATAGGGTAAAGGGCCAGCACTTATGGTCTAGCCTGGCTATAGCCTTCAAGCACATATCATCCATATGTTCATAGATCATGTGACTTTGGCATAGGGGCTTGGATAGGGGAAAATACACCATGTAACAGCTTTGACCTGATATGTTATGGTATACTGAGGTTAGCATTCTGATCCTGGCCAGATGCAGACATGAAGATTAACCTTTTTGAGCCAAATTGACTGGTCACCCTGGAGTGCTGATAATGATCAGAGTAGTTGTTTGAGGTGCTGAATTAAGTGGGTTATCCCATCATCATGTACAGCCTCTGAATGGTCATTTATGCTAGGAGACTCTTATGGAAGTCAGATAGAATTATGCACATATCTATGGCTGCCATTTTGCTAATGTGTTGTCATATCAGCCAAATCCCCAACAACCTGCTGTAGTAACACAGTATGTGAGCCATCCACCTGGTTTTTGACACCCCTTGCTGTAAGTACAAGCCTTCTTTTACCATTCAGATCTATAAACCAACCAGTGTGCCTGATCTCTTCAGGGTCTCATCCAACAAAGTTTTGTTGGCCATTGTGAGCATTTGCAGCTGTTTACCACATCTTCATAAGCTTTTGTGTGAGTCTGCAGGGTCTTTGCCAACCCACTTCTATTCAATATCCCTACTGTGCATACGAGCACTGACATTAACTCATTTTTCCAGTCATGATGAGTGTAATGCAAGGTGCACCCAAGGGAGCATTCAACTTAACCCAAGAGAGGCAGATGCTCACAAAAAGGTACCACAGCATCTCTTCTAGCAAGCTAAGTGTGAACCAAAGGCAAAGGACAAAGGACAATGATGAGGGAGCATACAGGTCTCAAGAATCACTTGAGGACAGAGAATGAGTATGACAAAGATTGTGAACTAGAGGACCATAACTATATTATGGTTATGTCACGATTCCCCAGTTGCTGGACATCCTGGGCAAGACAAGACTTTACATCTTGTCACACGGTCATATTGGTGGCCTGGTGTCACATCATTTGTTTCAGATTACATTTCCCAATGTGATAGATGCACTTGGATGAAAGGCTCAAATCAGACTATGCTCAGTTTATTGAAGCCATTATCATCTGGATATGATTCCATCTTAGTAATTGTTGATCGATTCTCAAAGGAAGTTGTTTTTGCCCCATGCAGCAAGACTGCAATGGCCCTGGATATGGCCCAACTTTATCTTCATTATGTATGGAAAAATCACGGTTTGCCTTGTTCTATAGTATCAGATTGCAGTCCTCAATTCATAAGCCAAGTCATGACAGATGTCTGCAAGTGCTTGGGAATTACACAACATTTATCTACAGCTTATCATCTGCAGACAGATGGTCAAATGGAATGGATGAATAGAGATTTATAACAATATTTAAGAATGTTTTGTTCTGAGAAACAGGAAGAATGGTCAGACTGGTTGCTGATCGCTTAATTCTCATATAATTTGAAGAAGCAGGCTTCTACAAACAAAACCCCTTTTGAAGTGACTCGTTCATATGCATCAAGAATGGGCTTTGAACAACATATAACTAAGGCACCAGCTGCCTCAGATTTTACGGACTCTATGGACTCTACTTTAAAGGAAGTAAAAGATAACCTAAAACAATCCCAAGAGAGAATGAAACTCCAAGCAGATAAACATAGAAAGGAAGCCCCACAATATGTTATTGGTGATAAAGTGTGGCTTTCTATGGAGAATTTACAGTTAACATGAACATCATGGAAATGAACAGAAAGATGGATCAGATCTTATGAAGTCATGGAACTTATTGGTCCAAATGCAGTATGCTTGCATCTGCCTAGATCCATGAAAATCCATGATGTTATAAATATTTCTTGTGTAAACCCTACAAGGAACAGAAGCCTGGACAACCTGTGGTTGCTCCTGGTTCAGTACAGGTTACTGAAGACAGAGATAATCTGTATGAAGTGGAATCTATTGCAGATTCGCACTTCAAAGGAAACCGCCTTGAATATCTTGTCTAGTGGAAGGGATATGATGAGTCCGGATAAACATGGGAACCTAATGGACACCTTTTACTGACAGCTCAGAAAGCTATTAAAGATTTCCACAAACTACATCCTTCTGCCCCTAGGAAAATTGATCTATCTCATTCAGCATTTGACACTTTATTTATCTCTGATGAAAATTACACCACTCCACACTTTGAACCCTTTGATTGCCTGGAAGTCAATCCTTAGACAGGGGGTAGTGTTACATGGTGTATTTTCCCCTATCCAAGCCCCTATGCCAAAGTCACATGATCTATGAACATATGGACGATATGTGCTTGAAGGCTATAGCCAGGCTAGACCGTAAGTGCTGGCCCTTTACCCTATGCTCTAGACCTATGACATTATGGCCCTGGTTGCCATAACTATATTACAGTTATGTCACAATTTCCCAGTTGCTGGATCATAGACTGGATTACTGCAAAGGGTTAGTCTTTAACCCCTCATATTCCTTGAAACATCAAGTCTGGGCATGGATTCAACCACAAACACACTGGTGCTTTATTATGTCCTGCTAGTCTTGAATGGAGTAATGCTGAGTAAGTATGTTGTCTTCTGCTGGTCATGTGAGTCCAGAACCCATGTTTATAGAATGAGGGACAAGCTTGTAAACAGTCAGATCCAGGTGGCTGGTGATCAATGGCCCATCTTCATATATGCCAACTGCTCTTATGACCCCGAGAATCCATGGAATGGACTCCCTGTCTCTGTGGGTACTCAATCTGATTCAGATATGCAGTGGTTGATTTGTGTTCATTTTGAAAGGCATTCAAGCACACTTTTACTTCCCAAGTTCTATAGACCAAGAGCCAAAGGCAATGCAGTCTGGAAATGTGTGTATTCATGGCATGTGGTCAGTCACAAAAGCATTGATCGCATATGTTGCTACCCAGGTAAGTTAGAGTTCTCAGGTCACTCAAAACTTTCATTGATCACTGCTAACACTGTGAGACATGTTTCATGCTTACATCCACCCAAGTATTTTCCTGTACCAACTTTGTCACCAATTCTGAGCATTCTACAACACCCTGCTAGAATCGTTACATGATCCCAAAGGGAAAGAAGAAGTGGACCAGCTACTCATCTGGTGGAAACAGTATGGTCCTCCCATTTGTAGGATTATACTAACTGAAGCAAGTAGACAAGTGTTTCCACTTTATTTGGACATTGAACAGCTTCCATCACAAGGTAGTGCTTAAGCATGGATCTGCCAGAAATATGCCAAGCATAGGAAGTGAAGCCAGGGGGGATGAACTAGCTTATGTTGCTTGATGCTATCTCTTATCTAGATATTTGTGTTCCAGTTCAGTGTGATAGCAGTGCTAGTAGAGAGGGTAATTAATGCTGTGAACAATTATATTTCATACCATGCCAGTTTCTGAGTTCAGAAGTGCTGGCCTGCAAAGGAAGTAATGAATTTTAATGAAACAGAGCAATGACAGTGACACTTACTAATCTACATGTTATTAACCCTGCACCTATGGTGGTTATTTCTAGAAGCACCTGTCAGCAGGGAATTTCAATATGTGCAAAAGAACTACCCATGGGCCACATGCATCCACATTATGCAACTTAACAATATTGCATGCATGATGACTGTTTCCAGAAGTGCCTACCTGTGAGAACTCTCAATGGGGCAGAAGGGTGACAATGATGATACTTACCTATCTAGACTATGCATATTGTCAACCCTACTCCCATGGTGGTTATTTAACTTAATTTCAGAAGTGCCTATTAGCTGGGGATTTTAATGTGTGCAAGAGAACTACCTGTGGGCCACATCTGTCCATATTGTGCAACTTAACAATGATGCATGACAATTGTTTCCAGAAGTGTCTATCTGCAAAAACTCTCAATAGGGCAGAGGGATGATGACAATACTGTTACAATTTTTCTCCCTTCTTCATTGTCTCATCCTACTTTCTTCTCTTGTTTGCTTATCTCTCATGTAAACCTCTTCTCATTGGATGATTAGCTCCACAGCTGTCTCTCTCATGATGGTGATGTATCCCCTTGTTCCCTCACATTCTATAGAATTCCATTCTCTCACAATAGGAAAACTTATACCACTTGCCTTGTACTCTTATTCCTTACACTGAATCTATGCTGTCCTGCATACTCGTTCCTTGTCCTTAAAGTGAACCTCAAGTCCTCTGAGCTCCCTGTCATTGTCCCCAGTCCTAGTCAACTTCCTTCATCCAAGATCCTTGAATCCCTCGCTCTAAGTCCTTTGTCCTTTGTCTATGATCCTTGTCGTACTCATTCTCTGTCCTCGAGCCTGTGTGCTCCCTTGTCATCATCCTCCATCCTCTGTCCTCAGTTCACACTTAGCTTGCTAAGAGAGATGCTGTGGTAACTCTTTGTGAGCGTCTGCCTCTCTTGGGTTAAGTCAAACACTCTCTTGAGTACACTTCACATTACAAATACACTTACCCATCTGGATTGCATACATTATAAACCCTGCACCTGTGGTAGTGATTTCCAGAAGCATACCAGGCCATGCTTGCACATGAGTGAACAACAGTGTATGGGTGGTGTTCATTCCCAGAAGTATCTGCCTGTGGCAGATTTCAATGGACCCTCTGAATGGCAACTTTGGACCATACCTACCTGGTGTTGTGCAAACCAGCAACTCTCTGCACATGTTGATTATTTCCAGAAGTGTCTGTGTGTGAAAGATTCCAATGGAACCAAGGAATGATGGCCATAGCCCATGGCATCAGTTTTCCAGCCATTATTATGTTGAACTGTAAGGTGCAGATGGACCAATGTTCAACAACTCTCCTAGCAAATATACTGGTTGGTCAGAGTGTGTATCATAATGACTCAAATTGTGCAGTTTAGTTGTAAAATAAAGGTATCTAATGGTTGAGCAAACCATCACCAATTTCCTGATGCCAACCCACACATATTTATAGAACCTGCATCTGCATTGACCAATTCAGAACCTACAGGTCCCTTGGTGGTCATTTTCTCAATGCTTACAACATATCACACAATGATCACAATACCTACATAAACACAGGCACAGTTTCTATCTCTGAGCCATGCCATTTGATTCCCAAAATGATGTTGTTCCAATAGTCCACACAAAGTCACATGACCATTGGTTATATTGTGGTCACCTTGTGGCTTTACACATCTCTGACAACCATCTCTTACTTTGCATCACCCACCATCACACCTCACTACATCCAATATTCACTCTCACCATGTCCTATGTGATTGAATCCCCTGCTGACAACGCAACCAAATCTGTGGCCACACAAGTCAACACTGCAGTTAAAAGCATGTTGAATGTGGTGTTTTTCTACCTGAATGATGAGGAAGAGTTTCACATGGCACAAGATGTGTGGGTGGAATGGTATAGGGAAGCTATGGTGCATGGCATTAAGCATCATGGGCCATTCATTCACTAACTAAATCTTTAGAACTGCATGGTGGTGGCTGCAAAAGAAGACAAATCTATCAGGTACATATACCTGTTCAGTGACATTAAAGTGGCTGCCATCTGTTGAGTGAATGCATTGCATAATGGTTGGTCAAATTGCATTCCCATCATTGCCACCATCCCTTCAACCCACCCCTTGCATGATGATCCAAACACTATCCAAGCTGATGAACCAGAGCACCAACCAACCCCTGAGATCACCATCTTCCCTTCACCCCACCCCCTGTATTGTGGTCCAAGTGCTGTCCGAATGGATGAACTAGAGCACCAACCAACCCCAGCGGATGACAAACTGCCTTCCAGTAATGCTGCCAACTCTGAGCCTGCTGGAGTCATTGCTATCATGCCAAATGTGGCTTCTCTTCCGAACCAGACTCAACTTAGATCAATATGGATGGACATGGGACATGATGGAGGTCTTGAACAATGGATGAATGATACCTAGAATACCTATAGAACATGCCCTACAAACATAGAGAGCCAAAGGCTCCTACAACATGTTGCAAGAGTTTGCACAGACAATCAAGGATACACTTCAATGTGGTGCACAATTATATGTTTGGTAGACCTGGGTAGACCTGCATCACTTGTGGATATGGCAAGTTTCTGGCTACATGAGGCATGACAAATTCTGATGCCTGCATCTTATTATAGCAGAATGTGTGTAGATTCACTTATTGTACTCTTTTGTCTCTGATCTAAACCAATAGGTGTATGATTGCATTGATACATGACTTATGCATAACCAGAGTTTTGCATTTATAGGGCACATTTATTAATTGTCATTTAGTGAGTAGTTTTTTCTTATACAATATGCATAGATGGAATCTCCTAAATTATAGGATTCTAATGGTATAATGCTTTTGAAAATTGGCAGAGAGAACAACTAGCATCACCTTAGTTACTGCCCACTAGTGTGACATATGACTGAGGTAAGAAGTAACAATATGGGGGGTTGTGATTGCATAAAACTGCAGAATCTTCAAATTTATACAGAACATGTGGAAACCAGATGTTTTTCTGGTCTTCCCAGAGCAAAAGTACTTCAGAAATTTTGGATGTGGCTATAAGGAAACTTTTGATGTCAAATGTCAGAAGCATGTTACATTCTGACACCCCTACTGGAGTCCAAGGGGGAGTTCACACTTTTCAGTGCTCACTTTTGAGCATGACCTTTCAGAAGTACCACAATCTTTGACAAAATAGGTATGATCCCTAACTATACTAGAAGA
>JBBPUG010001081.1:0-12321 GCA_038094535.1 Tubosaeta aff. alveolata | reverse complement strand
TACCCAACCACTCCTGGCTGCTGACGGGGTGGGATCTGAGGCTGCCGCCACAGATTGGGAAATAGAAGTTAGTTTCTGTGCTACAGTACTTGACCTGGGTTTCTTTTACCCAACCACTCCTGGCTGCTGATGGGGTGGGATCTGAGGCTGCCGCCACAGATTGGGAAATAGAAGTTAGTTTCTGTGCTACAGTACTTGACCTGGGTTTCTTTTACCCAACCACTCCTGGCTGCTGACGGGGTGGGATCTGAGGCTGCCGCCACAGATTGGGAAATAGAAGTTAGTTTCTGTGCTACAGTACTTGACCTGGGTTTCTTTTACCCAACCACTCCTGGCTGCCGACAGGATGGGATCTGAGGCTGCTGCCACAGATTGGGAAATAGAAATTAGTTTCTGTGCTACAGTACTTGACCTGGGTTTCTTTTACCCAACCACTCCTGGCTGCTGACGGGGTGGGATCTGAGGCTGCCACCACAGATTGGGAAATAGAAATTAGTTTCTGTGCTATAGTACTTGACCTGGGTTTCTTTTACCCAACCACTCCTGGCTGCTGACAGAGTGGGATCTAAGGCTTCTACCACAGATTGGGAATAGAAATTGGTTCCTGTGCTACAGTGGCCAAGGCAGGGTGAAAATGATTTTCTCTACTCATCTGCTGTGACAGACAGGGCAAGTTTGTCCTAGCTGGCAGGGAGATGACCACAGGAATCAACTGGTACGCTGTATTTTGCTTAGGCATTCCCATGCCATAATTGGCCCCACTGGAATCAGATCATTCACCTGACTTTGGGGCTCATCCCAGAAGTCTGGAAAAACATTGGGAACATCGGAAAAGCAAACCCGGATCGGTTAGTTGGAACACATGGAACCGCCGGAACCACCGACCACAACGTTTAGTCTTTCCTTGGGCAAACACATGACGGAAGATGTTTGTCACACACCCCAACGTTGGTTCAACGTTTACACCACGTTAGCTTCGCTTGGAGTGCGAATAAAGAGTCATGTCAGAATTCATGTGACTAAGGTTATCTGTTTCCCTGGATGTCATTGTTGGCGAACGGAAAGGCGGGAACGTCTCATTGCATTGACCAAGCGCAATCAGTATTAGCCTCTTGGATAAAATATGTCTGCCGTAAAGTCTTCTAAGCATAAAAAAAGCCAAATCATGTGGGTCAAATACAGTCATGTTCCGAGAGGTTTCCGACACATGATTACCGGTGCATGCCTATTTAATGCGTGATTATAAATGTCACAATTTGGAGCAAGTAAAAACTGGGTGTGCTAGATGTGAGCAGACTTGGAAATATGAAAAATCTATAACTTCAATGGACTCGTTTGCAGTATATTAGTTCATGTAGTGATATTTCCAAACTGGTCGATCTTGGTTTCTCGGATTTCTGTGTAGAAATGCAAGACTGAAAATTTTAGTATGTAAAGTATAATAACACTGTGAACGCCTGAAATAATGCGTAATATAAACGGATAAGAGTCTGTATTATGAATGATGGCGTGGGATGTTTTCGTTCAGTTTAAAGATGTCAGTCGCTAGTATCTCCTTTTTATTCGGTTTTTGTACACGCCACTATGAAAACATGCTCAGGATTCAACACAGACGATCCTCACGTACAGTCTATTCTATTGTCTATCTTAAATTCCAGGGGGATTATTCTCATATGTGGTAAGCATTCAAATGTTACTTACCGCGTTCCCGCTATCATATGTTAATCAGTTTCTGTCTAGGCGCAGGAATTTCCGTTTCAGCAGGAATTCCAGACTTTAGAAGCAAGAAAGACATCCCTGGTTTTCCAGAGTTTGGACAAAAAAAGCTAAAAGACATGTTTCACTTATCCATGATAATGGCAAGCATAATAACTCAATCTCTTTACAATAAAAAACTCTGATCTCGTTGCATGTAGGACAATAAAACGAGGCCTTTATTTGCTAAGTTTATTGCTAGCCTGGCGAGCAAGACAGAAAACAGCCAGCCTACTCCATTTCATATGCTTCTAAAAGTCCTGGACAATCGGGGGACATTAGTCCGGGTGTATACCCAGAACATCGATGGTCTTGAACTGAAGTCTGGGATATCCACATACAATCGGTCGCCTATGCGCGGTGGGGATCTAGATAATTTGCTGCGATCAAGATGTGTTCCCTTACACGGAAGCCTTCGGCATCTGTACTGCCAGTCTTGCCATGCTGTGCAGGAGATGAAACCGTACTGGAACAATCTCATGAACGGAATATTTCCTCTTTGCTCTCATTGCTTGGACGAAGAACATTCCAGGAGAGCGGAAGGAAAGCAGAAAAAAATAGTTCCGACCATGATCCCGGACGTGGTATTGTATGATCAAACACACCCTGATTCTGACACTATCCTTGAATTCCAACACAAAGATCTCTCTGGGAATCGACCCATAGATCTTGTCATTGTGGTCAGAACAGGCATGGATGTCATTGGAACTCGAAGACTGATCCGCGACTTTTCCAAACAGGCTCGGAAGAATCGACTCCCTGACAATACTTCCTCTTGTGTCATATACCTCAATCTCAGCTTTAAACAGAAAAAAAATTGGGAATCTGTATTCGACCTGTGGATTCAAGCTGACTGCCAAACCGTAGCCATGGCAGTGATAGGTGTCCTGAGAGAGAAAGTGGAAAAAGACATTGAAATCCAGCCATTCATTTCCGAGGTAGAGCCAGAATCACATGAATGAACGGAAGTACTAACTGAAATTTTTATACCCTGTAGCCTGCAGAGGAATATGCGCGAGAAGTGGAACAAGACATTGAAATACAGCCATTCATTTCCGAGGTAGAGCCCAATTACACAAATGAACGGAAGTACTGACTGAAATTTCTATACCCTCTAGCCCACAGAGGGATATGCCCAAGGGTCAGAGTTAGATCGTAACTCTTCAAGCCTACGACCTACTAGTATACATAACGCTGCAATAGAGGATGGCCATGCGGAAGTTACTGTGAACTCAAGTATTCAATTGCTTGACTTTCATATGCAGTGTGTCTATGATATTGCCGAAGAAGATGGCGATTACGCACTTGCTCACGCCTTGCATTTCCTTGAGATCACCCTAAACATGGTTAAGAACAGACAGGGTTTTAATGCGTTCAATTACCACATGAGGAGAATAGAGGAATGGGGAGTAAGGAAAAGGAACAAGGATTTTTTTCTTCATTTGTCTTTCTTGAAGGACTGTGTACATGTGATTCAAAAAAATGTATGAGTCCAGCATAACATGCTTTGTCCTTGAGGAACCACAGTTCTGATTTTTCCAGTCTCCAATGATCCATCTTCAAGAAAGCAAAACAAAAAGATGAAAAACATGCAGATAAGAAATCCCCTGTAAGGTGCATTCAATTATAGCTAGCTATCTTCTACTACTATGTGGATCACATCACAAAGGGACCATTTCAGCCATGTGGAATTCCTCCATGTAGCAATCTATCAGCATGTATGCTCCATTAAGCGTAATGTTTCTTGCATCAGCGGGCCGCTGACTGAGGTATCAAAGGCACTTTCCTCACTAGACTTACCGAAATCGGTATATCTGCTTCCGACCTGGAAAACATATATAAAGGTTGGAAGAATTTTGGCACCGTCATTTAACCATTAGTCTGAGTAAATCGAGGCTAATCTGTAGTACTACAACTCTCACCCGCATGCTCGTTCGGGGACCTCCTAACCTGGGGAAAGTGGGAAAGTGGGACACAGGAAAACTCTACTTAGCAGACGAGAAAGTGAGACACTGGGATGCTGGATTCTCTGAGGGTTGTAGATTTGAGCTCATTATTTTAGGACGAGATTTTAATGTGATAAAACTATAGACTAGCTAGTCGTTGGGATCACTATTAGACTATCGAGACAGGCAACCCACTGAACAGCCTTGGACTCCGGCAGCATCCTAGTCAGCCGGCAGTTTGTCAGACTCCGGCGGGGACTTGCGGCGCTTGGCTGTTCTGGCCGTTGTCCAGAAGTCGCAAAAGCACGGAAAAAGTCAAAACACATTGAATTTATTGTCTTGGAGTGATTCAAGCGGGTTCAAAATGTCCTCGTTGCGTCCATTAATACGAATGTGTACTAACACCCCAGGCAAGAACGTGGTTACTGTCAAAATGCAACTCCGTGTATCTTCCAATACTTCCGACGTTTCCGCACTTCCGACACTTCTAGTCTTGAAGTACTGCGTCGGGAAGACCGGAAACATCTGGTCTTCAATACATATTCCATTTATACTAAATTTGAACATTCCGGAGTTTTACGCGATCACAACTCTTCAGCTTTATGTTACTTTCCTCTACCTCAGTCGTGTTTCACACCAGTGGGCAGTGACTGAGGTGAGACTCCAGTTGTTTTTTCATTGTAGTTCTAGCTAATGTACTGTAGTGGGCACACTTGCTCTTACTATGGGTGAATTCAGTCATGTTTCACACCAGTGGGCAGTGACTGAGTGGGCACACCTGTCCTTACTATAGATTTAGCAGTTACATGCTGTGCTAACATGTCCGCCAAGTAAGTAGGTTGTCAAAAATAAAAGTTTGTTGCTTAGATAAGCACAATAAGCATTTTGGTAAACCGAAGCAAATACGACTTGTCAGTGAATTTTTTTCAGTCATGTCTGCCGGGGTTAGTTTGTAGGAGCGAATCCCCACGGAAATGCTGCCCACTAACCCATAAATATATATATTGCTTGCGCTATTATATAAGCGACAAACTTTTATTTTTGATAATGTACTTATTCGTACAAATGTTAGCACCTATGTTATGTAATAACAGAAAACCTGGCGGCCTGGTGGCCCAGACTGGACACCCTGCTAGACCTCCGCTCTTTTCGGACTATTCAAAGTCCGCTGACGTGAGTAGCCATGGGACAAGCATGTTTTGTCAGGGTGTTGGGATGGAGCCGACGGGTAGAGATGATCGAAACAGTGATGGAGAGGGAGATGAGACGAAGGTGGATGGCTTGCTGAGAATACACCAGCAATGAGGGCAATGACCAAACTCGGTATGAACAGCGGCAAAGACTTATTCATTCGTTGATTGCAACTGGACGATGGTCTGGTCGGGGCGTGGTTATCGTCAGACTCATGAAGCACGGCATTTTGTTAAGCGGGTTACCTTTTCTGTGCCACCTTGTCGAGCTCGGTGAACAGGGCCTTGCCAATGCTGCTACTCCCTAAAGGAAATGGTTACAGTGACAGGGCAGGGTAGACTCCAGGGGCATGCCATGTCCGCGTGCATGAGAGGCAGCGACTCCTGTGGATGTCAATTGCTGGAGCTGCCTTTCTTCTTGAAAAGGAATGAATGGGACGAGGATACACTGAGCGTGATTGAGGGGCGTTGTGGATCCGTCTTGCCACTGCCAAGAAAAATGACAGCAGCAAACAAGTTGGAGCTGGCAGCCATGTGGAAGGGACGCATTGGGGGAATGAAGCGAGCAGCAAGACGAAATGAAACGGAAGCGAGCACTCTACTGATGGAAAGATGATCGGCATCGAGACTCACAATCGACGAGCATGAAAGAGGAGACCACACCCAGTGTTGAATATTATCTGCGTTAGAGAATACTCGCGCCCTGGATGTCACTAAGCTCTCGATCGAGTGGACCATGGGCCATGCGCTCACCTTGCAATAGAACCGGCCGCTTATGAACGCCGCACCATGCCGGTAGGTGACAGCACTAGCAAACGAGGCGTGGGAATGCTGGTTCGAAAGACAAAACTGCAAACAACTCGACTGGGCATGCTGGAATTGAGTGGCATCATAGACATGGCGCACGAGTGACATGCTCGAGGTGTGACAAGTGTGACAGTACGGGATTTCGGAATTCTGTGACACCGCCGATCAGTGATCTTGGTAACAGCAGGAAAATGCAGGGAGTAAGGCCAGGCATCTCTTCTATGCACTTCATCCTGACATATTACTAAGCACAACACACCAATTTCTCTATGTGCAGTGTGTCCCAGACTAGGCTCCAGCCATGCCCAATAAAACTGACGCATACTACCCCAACAGCTTGCTACACCGCCGCCCCAACTTCGCTGCAAAGAGGACACATACCGCTACTCCCTGGATGCAAGGGTGGAAGATGACTCGTCTTCTGTTTGTTGGTCGCTCGACAAGCCGCAGACAATCAAGTTTCTGGCAATGCTTTTCCCAGACAAGAGGTTGTTCGCTGGACATGAGCTTAAGTCGGACATCCAATCTGTTCTAAGTAGCCTGGAAAAAACACGACAATGGTTAACGGGTCGCTGGACATATTTTCCCGAAGACTCTGGGTTGTCTAACACCGAGGAAAAGATAGCAAAGTTCCTAAACCGTATAATCACTCATGTTCCATTTAGCCACACATGTACGAGGTAAGTCAAGCATTTTCTCGGTGCCATTCCGCTAACTTGGCCTTAGACGATGGACGGGAAAGGCGGCAGACAAGCCGGTGGATGGCCTAACTGATGCAATTCAGAAACCCGACCTTCTTCTCTGTGAGGAGGGTGTTATTGTGAAGTGCGAAGACGAGAACAGAAGGTTCGACATGAGAACTGACGTCTACGCTATGGGTGAAGTGAAGAAGAGACACAGCGAAGATAACAAGAAGGATGCCTACATCGAACTTGCAGGCAAAGTAGCATTTCTACTCGAAGTGCAGGACGGACGTTTCGCGGCCCCTGGAATCCAGTTCTTAGGCTCGGAGATCATCCTCACCTTTTTTGACCGCGGTGGATCCATCTCAACCTATCCCCTCGACATTCATGAGTACCCCGAGGAGTTCCTTCGAATCCTTCTCAGCGTGACATTCGCAGAGGGCACTTTACTTGGCTTTGATTTGACCATCTCCCCTGTTAAGAATGGCCAAAAGACAATCAAGATCGTCATACAAAACAAGCAATATATCATTTTCGCTGACACGCTCCTTTTCTTTTCGGGATCTTTGCATAGTCGCGGTACAACTGTTTGGAGAGGTACCCTGAATATCGACGAAGAGTTGCAAGAAGTTGTTGTGAAGGATTCCTGGGTCGACCCCTGTCGAATATACACGGAAGGTAGAATTCTCAAGATTTTAGAAGCGGCCGCAGTAAAGGGTGTACCGAAGTTGGTGCACGAACAACAGGTAGTCAAACGAAATCTTGGTTCCCAAAGTCACTAACCATCTCGGACTTATGACAGGTTTGGACCCAACACCCCCTCACAGGGCAATGTATAAACCACTCGACTCACATCCTTCGCTCCCTTGTCTCGGATCGCGGCTCAGTCCTGTATTACCTTTGTGTCTTGACACGTCTCGTCTCAAAGCCGAGAGGTTTTCCGATTTTTGAATTCAGCTCCCTTGCTGAACTACTTGTAGGAATTATTGATTGTCTATGTGGTGAGTCAGAGTAGCTTTCCATCATTTTGGAATGCACTCATGAACCACAGGCCACCGTGATGCTCTCTATGACGCACATATCCTTCACCGTGACATAAGTCTCTTTAACCTTTTGTTCGTCTTAGCAATGGACAGCAACCTCGGCACCGGGTTCGTAGATTTACTGCACAACGTAGAAGAAGCTGGGAGGGCTGAGATCCGGGGAAAGATCCAGAAGATGTCCCGCAGGGGTCTTCTTGCTGATTGGGGCTTTGCTGTCCCAACCGGCCGCTCTTCCGAATTGGAGCCGTCCGGAATCTGTGTCAACCATCAAGCAGATCCCTTGGCTCAGACAGACCCATTCGTCCCGATTGAGATTGTAATTCCTGTCGCCGGCTTTCCCCTCCAGAGCGACGCCAGCACGTCTGTAGACACAAGCCCACTTCAGCATACGGTATGCTGTTCAACATCATACCCGTGTCAATATTTTTCTGATGGGCTGCAGGGAACATGGGCGTGGATGGCTGCTGAGCTTAGCCATGCAGGGCCGGGGATACCGGTGACGCATGAAGCTCACCATGACCTGGAGTCCTTTTTCTACGTTTTACTGGCTGTTTGTCTCCTGTATGATGCTCCGGGTCAACCTAAGCCCTCAAGAGTGCTCGCAAAATGTTTTGATCCATTCTTTTCAGTCACTCAGCCGAGTACCCTCAAAACTGTGACCGTCCAATCTAGCTTCGGCTGGACGGCACTCATGCTTCCACATATTTCTACATACTTCCGGCCCCTCATCCCGCTTCTCCATCAAATTCGCACAGACCTCATTCTACCTATCCAACTTACTGAGGAATGAAGCATTCATCATAATCAAGATTTTTCTCATGACGATTTCATCAGGACGATCCTCGTGACTCTTTCAGAACTCACAGATGATCAATGGGGAGCCTACAAGGAAAGGGAAGCAGACGTTAGACCTCGAGGTGTAGATGCCTTGGGCACCACATCCGTATCCCTGCCCGGGTGGCCAACCTCAAGCGTGGGGTCATTTGCTTCCACAACCGTGTTATCTAAAGACCCCCTCCCCCGGCCTCCTCCGATTCGGATGGGGACGTCCTCTGCAAGTGGTGCCAAGCGACCTAGTGAAGATGAGGATGTCAAGTCCTCTTGACTCAGAAAGACACGACGTTCCGACAGGGAAGACGATGACCCAGGTGCTGGAGATCCATTACATTCTGGCAGCCTCAAGGCCTCAAGCAATGCTTCAAGCTGGGCTCAAATTGATGTTCCTCAGACATTATGGAAGCAGCGTCGCAGCGCGCCACGGTGACAGAAGTCAGACTTTGTATGCTCGTGCTGGAAACTATGTTGAATGTTGCTTGTACTACTCGTACCTACAAATTGTGCCAGGTAGGAATATTTCATGTCAGTAGGTAGTACATGACATGTCTGTTGCTTCACTGCAGCAGAAAGATGTAATGAGCCAGGGGCGGAGTAATATTAGCAGCGGACCACATCTGGGGTGCTAGGTTTGAGGCGGCCCATTGTACTCTCTTCGCTCTCCTCGTCTCGCGTAGTGGAGAGCACCGTCGCGTAGCCCTCGAGGGGGAGGTGTTCCAACGGCACACTCGTCACTATGACGCAAACGACGACAGCCAAGTGACACAACCATGCGCCCACAAACAAGATGAGGACGAGAACGTGGGGGTGCAGCACTCATTAGCGCTACAAGGAAGATATGACAATCGTGGTAGTTGTGCGTGGAGTGTTGCCTTGCACTCATCGTCATTGTGGTGGTAGTGATGAGCACACCATTTTGCCGTCCTCCCCCGTTGTCGTCGTGATGGTGGTGTGCCATAGGGTGCCCCCAGCCCTTGTTGTCATATCTTCCTCGTGGCAGTAATGAGTGCCCCACCCCCACCACCCCCACGTTCTCATCCTCATCGTATTTTTAGACGCATGGTTATGTCTATTCATTGTGGGTATGTGATATTCACATCATTGGCAGTGGTGGTAGTTCCGTGCTTTCCGGTATTACCGCAGTTCCGATTTCTTCGGAAGTGGTTCCGGAATGGAACGTCGGTTCACATAAAACAAAAACATTATGTTACAAAAAGGCCAACGTTGCGCCCTGATCAAATCGGCCATTTGGCCTGTTGATTGTCACTCTCCAGGCATAATTAGTCGACCCGGTGTGCCATTTGGGGGTTTTCACTAAATATTGGCATCTGACACCAAAACAGCCATCTGGCCTTTTGATCATCACCATCCAGGGTTAACTTGTGTCAAAATGTAACAGTGTAGCTTCCAATTCTTCCGATGTCTCGGGAAGTTCCCACACACCCACTTCCAATTATAAGCCCAAATCTACAACCCTCATAGAGCATCCTGGAATCCCCATGTCCCACTTTCTCGTCTGCTAAGAAGAGTTTTTCTGTGTCCTAACTGAAATTTCTATACCATATAGCCTGTAGAGGAATCTGTGCCAGAGTCAGAGTTAGATTGTGACTCTTCAAGCCTACGACCTACTGGTATACATAACATGGTCAAGAACAGACAGTGTTTTAATGTGTTCAATTGCCACATGAGGAAAATAGAGGAATGAGGATTTTTTTCTTCATTTGTCTTCCTGAAGGACTTTGTATATGTGATTCAAAAGAATGTATGAGTCCAGTATAACATCCTTTGTCCTTTTGGATCCACAGTTCTGATTTTCCAGTCTCCAATGGTACATCTTCAAGAAAGAAAAGGAAAAAGATGAAAAATATGTAGATGAGATATCCTACACATGCATTCAATTACCAGCTAGCCACCTTCTATCTACTACGTGGATCGCATGCTACAAAGGCACCGTTTTGGCCATGTGGGATTCCTCCATGTAAAAATCTATCAGCAGGGATGCTACAGTAACCAGACAGCCTGCGGAAACCATTATTTTGAGTGGCTTTAATTGTATCTGAAAGTATGAAGACATAAAGCAATTATTCAGATCTGAAGATTTGATTGGTGAGACAGACTGTATACAAATCATCCTGTTCTTCACCCTTCATCTGAGCTCCAAGTCAGGTGAATTCCCATGTTATTGCAATGTCTCCGAGTTCGGTTCATTTTCGGATATGCTCGGGAAAGCTCGGCATAACTTTGGACTGATCTACCGGCGCATCTGGTAGACCAATAGGGCCATTCTCTGAATATCTAAACGCAGATATGGTGGAGCTGTTGTGACATTTGAGGGTTTCAGGAAATGAGGAAATGTGAGCGAAAGAAACATTCACAACTCCTGCAGTGCTCAGAATCGCTCTGGATAAGCCGAAATCGCTCAGAACCTTGAATTTACGTATCTCTCTCTCTGAGCTCTTACTTGTTATCTGAGTCCTGGATCCCTGCACCACTGGTCCATGCGGGGCGTGACCACTTCCTAAATAATCAAAGCCACAGCGATACCGGAAACAACGGAAGCAGAAGTACTGAACTGGTCTCATTCAACTCAATATTTGTAAACACCTCTATTACCTTTCGTTAGAAACAAGTGCATATTTATTATAGCTTAGTGCTCAACCGTATATTGCCTTGCTTTAGTTAAATTAGAAACTAAATATCAATGTGTCATCCTTCTTAACCGCGGTACCTGAGCTTCCGGGATCGCGATCCTTCATCCTCTAGAATCGCTAGACGCTCCCCCAAATTATCTAGCCGGTCCTCCAAATCGAGGGCGTGCTGGATGAAGGTGTTTACCTCAGTTTTTAATGGTTCCTTCTTGCGTTGTGTCAGTGCCACGCGTCGCGTCGGGCGAATTAACCTGCCTTTGGGGTTGATTGAGTTTAAATGTCATTACCCTCAACCTGGGAGATTTGTTCTCTTCTCTGCCCAACATTTCATACAGAAACTATGGTATTATGGCTCAGATGGTCTAGTCATATTTTTTTTATTGCATCATACAGGTGGTTTACATAGTATGCAGACATCAATAGAATAGGCCTTATCACCACATGACTATTTGAGCCATCTCCAAATGTGGCATATTATCACCCAATCACAGTGCCACTGTGCTCTCATGATATCAGTTATCATCACTCTTGTCCAACCCACTGGATTCACTATCACCAACAATAGTTGTGGGCTCAATGGCATACACAAGTGTCAACTTTGGGATTTTCTTCTTTAATGGTCCCCTTTTGGGCCTTTGCCAGCCAGTCTGTCCCTCTTTAGCCCTCACAAGCTTTTTCTCTGCTTCCCATTCTTCAACTGCTTTCTTGTGCAGTCTCTTTTTCTCTTCATTTCATTTCTTTCATGCCACCTCCTGTGCCTTTCAGGTTTTCATCATCTTCACTTGGTTTGCTTGGTCTGCCTTCCATGCCTTTTAAGCTGCTTCTCATGCTGCAGTTGCCTCATGGAATTCAGCCACATGTGCAATAAATGTGTCATTGGTGAGCATTCAAGAATGGCCATCTTCTATCAATCTTCCATTTCTCTGCTGCTTAGCCTTTTCTTCCTAAGCTGCTAGCTGACCTAAGAGCCAGTAACAGAACATTTCTTGAAAGACAACTCTTGATTGCATGTCATATAGAGCACCATTCTGGTAAGATTCACATTTGTATGCTTCATGCAATGCTTTCTGGAGCCCTCTGTTATAGGCTCTTTGTTGAGAAGGTTGAATTTGCACTTCTAGATGGGCATTATGGGCAATAGAGTGCATTGTGGGAGTTGTGAAGCAGATGTCAAGGGATTATCGTTGATGAGGAATCCAACAAAAGTGGAGGAAATTTGGGCAACAAGTGAATTTGTAGTGAGTGTCTATCATCGTGTCACACCCACTGGTTCATGGTGCATAGTGTTAGAGCATGTGAATGTAATGAAAAATGGATCATTGCTTAGAGCTGTTGGATCACTATGACATGGGGTGGATCCAGGCAGGTGGATAGGTGGATGTTTGGCTTGATATTGACAGATTGCATCTGTGATA
>JBBPUG010001080.1:1896-12322 GCA_038094535.1 Tubosaeta aff. alveolata | reverse complement strand
TACAAGCAGGTCCCCCCCTGTGCAGCATGGCCACAGTCTGTCACAGCCTGTCACAAGCGCTGTACAGACACTGGTGGCTGTACAGCGCGTGTACGCTAGAGCCGCTGGACCACTGTAGTCCACTGTGTGAGTCTGTACAACATCTGTAGTACTGCTGTTTTTTTTTTCCTGTTCCCCGCGGGCTTGAATTTTGGGTGATTGAATAAAATATAATTTTACTATCTACAGTACACATTCTATCTATTCATTCGCTGTCACCCCTACACCCTCGTCTCACTTTTCGTCGCTAGCGTCACCCCTCGTCGTCATCATGTTGGTGGGCCCACGCACCCCCCGCCCTTCTCATCATCCCACGGGTGGCATGCCGTGCGCACCCCCAGCCATCGTCATGGTTGGTATAGGAGCGCCGTTGCGCTCTCCTCGCCCTCGTCGTCTTCCGGGTAGTGTGTCATGCGCTGTTGCGCCCCCCGCGCGTCGTTTTGGTTGGTGGTGGGGATGCCGTTGTGCTCCCTCGCCCGCCTCGTCGTCCTGTGGGGGTGTGCCATTGCATCCCCCTGCTCATCGTCCTGGTCGGTGGTGGGAGTGCCGTTGCGGTCCCCTTGCTCTCGTCGTCGTCTAGCGCGCCGTGCGCCATTGCACCCTCCCTGTCGTCTTGGTCGGTGGTGGGAGTGCCGTTGCGCTCCCTCGCCTTCCTCGTCGTCCTGTGGGTGGTGGGTGCATCGTGCATGGTTGCGCCCATGCACACCATCGTGGTGATGGTGGTGCCGCGCACGGTTGCACCCTCCGCGTACCGTCTTGTGGGTGGAGGCACGCCGTGTGCCCCCCCCGCACGTCGTCCTGGTGGGTGATGGGTGCGCGATTGCGCAGCCCCGCTCTCCTCGTCGTCCTGTGGGTGGTGGGTGCACCGTGTGTGGTTGCGCTCATGCACGCTGCGTGGTGGTGGTGCCGTGCGTGGCTGCGCCCTCCTTGTGCTGTCTGGTAGGTGGAGGGCACGCTGTTGCGCTGCCCCTACCCCCCTCGTCGTCTGGTGGGTGGTGCACGTAGCACGTGTGCTGTCGTGGCCCCCGCGCATTGTCCTGGTGTGTGGTGGGTGCACCGTTGCGCTCCCCCGCGCTCCTCGTCGTCCTGTGGGTGGTGGATGTACCATGCGCGGTTGTGTCCCCTGCGCGTCGTCCTGGCGGGTGGTAGATACGCCGTTGCGCTCTCCCTACCTCCCTCGTCGTCTGGTGGGTGGTGCGGCGTGCCGTCGTGCCCCCCGTGTCTCGTCCTGGTGGGCCTGTGGGTGAGGGAGGATGCGTGCGCGGTTGCGCCTCCCACGCATCGTCCTGGCGGGTGGTGGATGCGCCGTTGCGCTACCCCGCCCTCCTCATCGTCCTGTGGGTGATGGTGGTGCCATGCAGGTTTGCGCCCCCCGCACGTCGTCTTGGTGGGTCACATAATGTAGCCACATTATCACGTATGAGATGGCTGGCCCGTCCTGACAATTTCACCTTTGAGATGGCCAGCCCGCTGCGGGCCCGCCAATGAATTAAGGCAGGGATTCTTACATACAGGTGGGCCCGCTTGTGATTTATGCGGAATGTGATGGGCAGGCCCGCTGGCCCACCACAAATCAGAGCAGTGGGCTCATGGGGCATGCGGAGGTTGCGGGTGTGGTGTAGGTGGACTGCCCACCTGCGGGCCCGAGCGGGTGCAAATGGGGAGCCCTGTGAGCCATGTCCTGGAATCGATGAGGCCCGCGGAGGGTATAGTCAATCATACGAGGGGGCTTGCGGAGGTATGCTGGCTCTGGGCGGAGGGCCTGCGTAGATATTTAGAACTATTAGGGGGCAAACAGGCGGGCCCGCAGAGGCTGTACGAAAGGTATAGTCAGCCACACGAGGGGGCTTGCGGAGGTGTGCTAGATCTAAGCGGAGGGCCTGCGTAGATATTTAGACGGGTGTGGGTGTTGGGTAGCTGTCCGCCTGCGGGCCCGCAGCGGATGCAAATGGAGGGCCCTGTTTGGAATCGATGAGGCCCGTGGAGGATATAGTCAATCATACGAGGGGGCCTGCGGAGGTATGGTGGCCCTGTGCGGAGGGGCCTGCGTAGATATTTAGACTTTTGGGGAGAAAACAGGTGAGCCCGCAGAGGCTGTACGAAAGGTATGGTCAGTCACACGGGGGGGCTTGCGGAGGTGTGCTAGGTCTAGGCGGAGGGCCTGCGTAGATATTTAGAACTATTGGGGGAAAAACAGGTGGGCCCGCAGAAGCTGTGCGAAAGGTATAGTCAGTCGCCGACGAGGGGGCTTGCGGAGGTGTGCTAGATCCAGGCGGAGGGCCTGCGTAGCATATTTAGACGGGTGTAGGTGTTGAGAGGGCCCTGTTAGTCATGTCTTGGAGTCGATGAGGCCCGCGGAGGGTATAGTCGATCGTTCGAGGGAGCTTGCGGAGATATGGCAGCGCTAAGCGGAGGGCCCGCGGAAATATGTTGCGCCATGAGGGGGCAAGCAGGCGGGCCCGCAGAGGCTGTAGAAGTGTAGACGACACGAAAACGGACGGGCTGGTATTCGTTCCTGGGCATTAAGCCTTATACATGGGTGGGCCCCCAGATAGTGCCGAGGGAGCGGCGTATAACAAACGTTACTAAGGGCCCATTGAGGGCAGGCGGAAGTTGGAAGATTGTGCTCAAGCGGAAGGCAGGCGGAGAATGGGCTATAGAAGGCAGAGAATCGAGTGTGCCCATGGAGGTAGAGTGAAGCCCACTGTACATGACATGAGCAGGCCCATGGAAGCACGTAGATTGGCGGGGCGGGGCTGGGCGGGCCCCTAAATGTTGCGGAGATGCAAACTTCCTGGAAAGGGGAGGGCCCGCTCCCACCTATTGACAAAGCGTCAAATAGAAGGGTGGGCCCAGAGAGCAACCAATAAAATTCAGCGGCAGGCCTGCGGAGGCGCGCCAAACCCTAATGGGGTGGGCCCATGGAAGCTGAGTTAGGAGCATTGCCCAGCAAATAAACGCCTGCGGAAGCGCGCTGACCAAGTGGGCGGAGGTGAATGAGCCCGAAAATGCTGCGGAGGTGTGTTAATTGAAAGGGGCGGGCCTGCTCCCGCCTGTTGAATACTTTTCTAACAGAGAGATTGGAACCCAGGGCACTTCGTGCAATACAGCGACATGTCTGCGGAGACATATGTGTGTTAGCCGAGGGCGAGTAGAGTAGGGCCGCAGAGGTCAAGCGGGGAACATTGTTCATTACATGAACAGTAATGCGGAAGCATGTAAATTTTCCCAAGGGGGGGTCAGCCCCCCGCCTACAGAACAAGCGTCACGCTAGGCCCGCAGACCAATCTATATATGATGTACCGCCGGGCCAGCGAAGACATATGGAATGGATCCATAGAAGTCAAACGGGGCGCATTATCCATTATTCGAATGTGTCTTCGGGTAACTGGATTCAAACGGCCCCGCACGGGTGGCGGAGATGCAAGCCTTGGCGTAAACGGACGGGCCTACGGCCCCGGGAGGTACAAGCCTTGGCAGCGACGGGTGGGCGGGGGGCACACGCCTTGGTGGCGACAGGTGGGCCCGCCCCCGCTCATCAAAGAAGTGTCAAATAGATGGGTGGGCCCGGGAAGTACAAGCCTTGATAGTGACGGGTGGGCCCGCCCCCGCTCATCGAAGAAGTGTCAAACAGATGAGTGGGCCCGGAGGTACAAGCCTTGGTAGTGACGGGGGGGCCCGCCCCCGCTCATCAAAGGAGTGTCAAATAGATGGGTGGGCCCGGGAGGTACAAGCCTTGATAGTGACGGGTGGGCCCGCCCCCGCTCATCGAAGAAGTGTCAAATAGATGGATGGGCCCGGGGGTACAAGCCTTGGTAATGACGGGCGGGCCTGTCTCCGCTCATTGAAGAAGTGTCAAACAGATGAGTGGGCCTGTCCCCGCTCGTTAAAGAAGTGTCAAATAGATGAGCGGACCCAGGGGTACAAGCCTTGGTAGTGATGGGCGGGCTTGCCCCCGCCCATTTTCAATTTCAATAAGCACTTCAATCGAATAGAAGGGCGGGCTGCGGAGATCTTTGCCTCACTGGAACTGCGGAGATATAAATTCCAGGAGAGCACATTGGCGGACCCATGAATGCAGAGGACGCGCATTGTCCGCGTATGAACAGGCCTGCGGAAGCAGGTAAATTATTCTTTGCAGAGCTAGATGTGTCGCAGAAGCTGCGGTATATAGATTGCGGGCAGACGATACCCCTTTCTCTACTTGTTCACTACATTTCGAACATGTAAATGGGTGAACTCGCAGAGAATCCTGTATAATATGGTTGCGGACCCACAGGGACATATGTTTTGGCCAAGCTTGGGAAGAAGCTTCGGCGGTTCAAGTCTATCCCCGCCTACCAATTACGTGTGGAATGGACGGGTGGGTTCGCAGAGCGGCTGGTCAATATTTCAGGCAAAAGGAAATCTGGCGGGCTCATTGGAGTAGAGGTGCATACACATTTTGTATGTAGCCTTACACAAACTCCTGGTAGGGATGGGCTCGCCTCCGCCAAGAAGCTAATACAGGTCCAGGCTCACATATCACACATTGTATCCAAACACGAAGCGAATGTGCCGGTGGCAACAATGTATGGAGCACAGTGCCCTACATGATCAGGCCGACGGAATCTAATGGCTGACGGGAGGTGAAGGAACAAGGTCCCAAAAGGTTGTGGATGTACAATCTTTATCCGACTGGCACTGTTCCCGAAACAATGGTAGGCCTGCGGAGACAATTGTTTGGCGAAGGAAGAATCTGGTGGGGTAAGTGACACGGTGCATTTCATGCACAGGCTCGCAGGCGGGCAGACTGAAGATATTCGCCGTAGATGTTTTGGGGTTCAGAGCCTTAGGGCCTTTACAGGTTCCAGAGGTTTAAGCAATTGAGGGGGGATGGATATGGCTATGAGCTGTAAGTCGAGTAGATATGTGTCCATACAGCACTTTGTACGATGTAAGAACAGGTCTGCGGGGATATACATGTATATGTATAGTTCATCCAAGAACAAGTCGAATAGGCCGTGGAACTATAACAAGGTTTAAATATGGGCAGTCCTGCGGAGCCCAGACAGCGTTTGACCAACGGGCCCACATGGGCTGCGGATGCTAAAAACTGATCAGAAGGGGGTGGGCCTGCCCTGTCTAGAGAAGGTCTGTAGTGATTAACTCAATGATTACATTGGGAGCTTGCGGAAGCGATCCTTTGCGTTACCCCTGGGGGTATAAACATGTGCCTCATCAGATTAGCCTGTGCTGTGGGAACAAACCCATTTCCTTATGTTGATAGTAAGCGTGGGAATGATGCCTCATATTTCTTTTATCCACTCCGCTACCGAAATTCCTCCAACACTATTAACCCATGCAAATCCGCTCCAGCACAGCCAACAAGGTTATCCATAGGGCTGCGAAAATCATTGACGAAGTGATTTCAAAAGACGTCCCTGAAGGCAGGTGGGATGCTGCGGCAGCAATCATTGCGCAGGAAATGGCAAATATCAACGACTCATTCCATTGTATATGCTGATCCGTCTCAGGGTCATGTTTCGCGCTTGGTCGACTATGCAACCCGTATTCCACCGCTGATCATTGCTGCAGATATGTTTTGGATAAATTCAAAGCAGGAGTGGCCAGATTGGAATCAAATATGTCAACAAGACGTTGGATGCCTGGAAGGACATCGGTGGTGGCCTCGAGTGGATCTCGAGTGGACAGCTACAAAGGAAGAATCAGATGAAGAAAGCTCAGGTGAAGAGCTCTGGGTTCAAATGAAGGAGGGCGTGGACGACGATGTGGCGGAGCAAGGTGCGGAGCTCTGGTCGCTGCGGCAATGGCTACGCGAGGCAGAAGAAACGGCTTGGAAAGGGAAAGAGAGATTGGAGGAGTCGAAGGATATAATGGAGGGGAGGAAAGGCGCTAGGCCGGCGAGCACCCATCACGCGATGCGGAGGCGCACCCCGTCCACTGTGAGGGACCCGTCTTCCGATTTCAGGACACATTATAAGGTGCCGTGCACCCGCTGTGCAAGTCGCGAAATTGCGTGTTTGATTCCGGATAGTGGCACTGCTTGCCTGACCTGCCAGAAAGCAAAGCGGCAATGCAGTGAGATAACACACCGTGTTGCTACATCTGGCCCACCAAGCTCGCCTTTGCCAAACCTCCCCATGGATCTCTCCCCTCCGCCTGTCTCACGCAGAACTCGCCGGAAGTCAAATCCCCCCGCCAAATGTGGTGATGGGATAGGTGGCCCGTCTGGACAGTCTTCATCGATTGCTCGTGTTTCTCAGGATGATGAATTTGGTACGTTGTCAATGGTTTACTGCGAGGATGACCTCTCATATTTTAGCTCCTCCGCCCCATACTAACTCCCGCCCCGATGAAGGGCCTTCTACACCCATCCACTCCGGCGCGGCCATGCATAGCTCCCTCTGTCATTTGTCAACAACCTCCCCCCCCGAAGAAAATCAAGGGCCAGGCTTTATACACAGGGAAAACTTCGTTGGGCTTCAAGTGGAGCTAAACCAGTTGAAAGCAATACATGGGCAGTTAAGGGCCGAACAAAAGCAGCTACACCATTTGATGGTGGAGCTTCAGAACGTGGGCAAGAAGCTATCCGTAGATATCGCCACTCGCATTAGGGAATGCTCCATTCTGAGAGAAGAACTCAATGCTCTCCGTAACTGTTGAGGAATCCCCCCATCAGGTAACTCGCTCATATGACTGATCTGGGCGGACATAATCAACGGCCTATATAGCTCTGATCCCTATTAGTCTTCTTTGTAACAAATTAACTCATGAGCTTTCTTGATCCTTCTAGTCCATTTAGTTCGATGTCCAGAAATTGTCGCCTCCCTTATACTGCCACCCACCACTTCTATGGTTTCCGCAGTGCTCGGAGCGGATATTCTTGTACTTAACGTTCACTTTGCGAGCATTTAATGAAGACCGTAAGAAAAATGCACAAAGTGCGGAGGTAGTCGATCAGCCTTCATGTTCGCAGAATCTGTACCTTAGGTAGAAACTTTTTCCTTTGAGTCTTGCAGAAAGTGAGGCAATTGCTCTGCCTTCCCCCATCCGCCGGCAGCGGATGGTTGTTACCTTGGCAATCGCGAAATCCGCCGCATGGGCTTGCACGTGATTTGCTTTTTTTTCGCCGTAACCTGCAAGGCCTCTTTACAGAGGTGTGAATTTAAGCACCACAAGATGGCGGAAATCGCTGCACCCAGTTGCCCCCAAGGGTGCCCTATCCAACTCATAGATTACCTTGCGGATTATATGAAGCATTCATATAATTCTTTGCTTCACCCATCTTGCCCTTCCACAGCTGAATTGCCTCACATAATGATACCACTCCCAGTAGTTGTGGAGGCGGATCGGGTGGTGAGAGTTCTAGCGGAGGCAAGGAAAAATATCAGTAGGGGCAATAAATTTCTCGTTCTTGTCTTTTTATCTCACAGTGCGGCAACTAGTATTGCTCCCAGATTTCGATGCGGCGGAAGAAGCTACATTTGCTTATCGCTTCGTGAGAAACCGGCTTCAAAAAGACGCCTCACAAGGAAGTAATGGTGTTGCGGAGGACCCATCCCCAGGTTATCCACTCTTGGAAAGACCTGCGATATTGGTGGACAATGGAAACAATATCATTGCATGGTATCTGCCACAATTGCTCAGCCCTCAAAACCAGGTCTATCTCGAAGCATTGTGCCTGGATTTCTGCTCATTCGTCCCACAGAATAGAATATGGGAACACGCTCGAAGTGTGAAGCGGACGCTCCAATGTAGCCTCACACGATCAAGCAGCGGGGAGCCTTGGAGAACTGACATCTCGTATTTTCGGCGGAGCACAGAATTAAAGGGGAGTATCAACATGTCTCCAGGATGGTTCCAGCAAGGGTATAATGTAGGTCCGTTCTCTCATTTTCGGAACCATTCAAAAACCTCCGCAGCACCAAAATAGCAGGCCGAGTATCTCCGCAAACCTCAAGAATGATTACTGCGGTGGGGAATGTCGCAAATGGCTATTGTCGATGCGAGATACTCAAGCCTTGCTTTCCGCAACAATGAGCATCATGCATCCGCAAATGTATGCCTCAGGTCGAGAATCGATCCTCCGCCTTTGGCATGCGGCGTTTGCGGAGAATGACGATGATATGTTAGACGTCCTTCGGATGTGGCCCTCCGTCTACAACACCCTGTCTATCATGGTTAATAGGTGCAGCCCTTACCATGTGGACATTAATGGCAAGGCGGAGTGGTTTGATCAACTTCTAACGGTCGGCCGCTACAAAGGGTTGGATATGGTATTCCCACGACAGAAGCTCAGGTTTCAATACGAGGCTGGGACAATGATTGCATTCTCGGGTCGTATCTTAATTCACGGAACAGGAGATGTCGAAGGAGACCGTGCATGCCTTGCGTGGTACATGCAGAGCAAGGTACACTCCGCATTCGATATCAACTATTGTAGCCACGCCAGCCTCCTTGGGGCTTAGGCGGAGGTTTTTTTAAATCCGCATTCGATTGATGTAATCAGATACGAGTGTCCGTAGCCTCACAAAAGGTCTACATAATAGCTAAAGTGAATATTGCGGGAACGTCAACGTCATTATAATGGATGCACACAGGGCCAAGTAACATATCTATGAAAGTGGGTGAATGTAGACGTGTGTCCGACGAGTGTATAGTGCGGAGAGTCCCAATATCATTGCTCAGCGGAGGCATGACATACTTGGTGACGGATGGTCTTTCTAACAGAGGTGTGCTCAACAAATGTATGGTGCGGATGGATGGCCCTGGACATTATTGGGCCGCAGAGGCATGAATGTTGGATGATCATCCTGACGTCTTTATGCCCTTCCACGCAGTGAAGGGCTAATTCACATATTGAGCCACTCCGCGACAAGCGGGGGATCCCTACGTATGTTACTTTCCCTGCATATGTATCGTCTACTCCCGTAAAACTGATATTACAATACTTTGAATACGTGCTACAAGTTCTCCAGGTTAAATTGCGGATTTTCTAAACCAATAAGCCTACATAACTCCACCATGCGCGTGGAGTAATGCCTTAGGCGTTTGGAAAGCTCACCCTCTTCATTAATCAAGTCGCCCAGTCGATGTAGCACGTTGCGTTCTTCATTATCAAGCAGCCGATTCTCCAGTGCGTCGAGAGGTGAGCTTTTATCCCACAGACCCTTTGTGTGGTGTTTAGCTGATGTCAATGCTGACCTTCCAGCGTACATACCTGGAAGTACAGAGGTGCTTCTTCTCCAAGGTATATCTCCGCTACCCAATCCACTTTCTCGCCCTTCCACCACGCTCTACTAAAATCGTCCCCCAAGCAGCAGTTCCATGCTGGAATAAAGTGTCTGATGGACAGAATCAGCTTGAAATCTTCTGCTTTGATGTTGAAGAGGCGCCTTCACAACGCACGTTCTCGTTTGGGGTGCCCCAGAGTGCGGAGGTAGGCTGCATACGCCGCTGGGGGTGTGATAGGGGTAGTTGTACGTGTGGAATATCATTTGGACAATGTTTCATATACATCCTGTAATAGGCATGTCTACTCAGTCACACATGTAGAATGAACAAGACTCACAATCTCCGCGCTGAAATCCTCCAACCAATTTGGATGCCACAATTCTTTGGAATTGATCAAGGACGTGGTTGCAGCATCCACACAGCATGCCGAGTAATACATTAGCATCTGTAAATCAGATTGAGACATTGCCGCATTGAAAATGGTGGCGACGTTGCAGGACATGATCGTGGTGATGATCAGGAAATTCTGATTGACAAGTTATTAAGAATTGATTACATAATGATGCCACACGCGTCAAAGCACAATTGTACATGCTTCCTCTCAGGGGCAAGTTTGCGGAATACAAACAAACACCTATGCTTGTATATCATGAATTCCAGGTTTGCTCAAGGACTCTGAGACCCTTTGACATTGGCCGCACAGCCTACCGTATATAGTAGCTTGTCTCGTGGCATAGGATGCATGTCCAGGTTGCCCATGTTCTCCACTCTCCCTCTGCAATGTTTTCCATGCATCCTGTTTAGTTTGAAAAAACCGGACCGTCCATTGAAGCTCCGATGTGGTCAATTCTACCTCCTCTGCCCACCTGTCGTGTGCTGCTTTAGCTCACAACCAATTGACTCTATAAACTGGCGGGATCATCAGCTAAGTGCTCATACACAATATGGTCCCACTCACATTCAGACATCCAGTCATCTGCATCAGTGTCCTTAGGTATATCCATGGACCAAAACCAGGTGAGATTGTCGTTTCAATGACTGCTTCCATCTGGATTTAGTACACTAGATGATACCTTCAAGTCCGCTTTGTTCAGCTCTTGATATCACCCAAGAACATCATCGTCTGCACACAGTGCAATCATAGCACAAC
>JBBPUG010001079.1:0-12342 GCA_038094535.1 Tubosaeta aff. alveolata | reverse complement strand
CACAACATGTACATACAGTAGAAGTAGTATATAAAGCCAGAGTGGCTTGCTGGGATTCCTCCCCAGTCAAGTTCACTTTGGAGTTCCTCCTTCATTGGTGTGTCCTCTGAGTGATTTCCCTCACTCTCGGCAAAGGTTGCCACTACACTGAAGCTTTCACATTTGAACTATGGATGTTGATGTCTATGGTTTCACTCCTCTGAAGGTGTTTCACTTGAACTTGACTATTAACTAGTACTAGAACAACGGTTCTCCTGCTAGGGCAGTTCAGATGTGAACGAAGATACACAAGCCATATCTCTTAACATAGCAGGGTTCTGTAAAGCCGCTTGGACAGGCTACATTCCCTTACACTGAGCACATGATGACTCACACGTGACTCAAGACCCTGTACCGGGACTCACTTGAAAGATCTGCTGGATGTCAGTTGGATCAGTAAAAGACTTGGGTACACAGCCAGGGCTTGATGCCAAGAAGCCATTCTCATAAGACGCTGGATGCATAGGGAGTTTTTAGTTGAGCTACTCAGACGTATAAAAGACAAGACTCTGTACCGGGACTTGTGGGATTAAATTCCTTTCAACGTTCAGATGTGGATGTAGACGACGGAGCCAATCAGCGCTCAGAACAAATTAGTCATTATGTCTAAAGAAGGAAGTTCCTCTGATAACCAAGATTTTTGGTGGAAGTTACAAGAGCTCTTGTAATACATATATGCTATGATGCAGAAGCAATGTGCCATGCAAAAATGGATCCATGAAGCGGAAGTCTGGATGACAGAAACTCAGATGAAGATCCTAGAGCTTGAGGCTTGAAAAGAAAAGCATGCAAGATGGACAGATGATGTCCAGATCCTAGATGGATCAGCTCAAACCCTGGATGGGTTAGACGTTGAGGAAGAAAACTCTCAGATAAAGAATGATGATGAAAGGACAATGGTCCTAGACCCAGAAGGCCGCCATGTACATTGGTTGGAGCTGAGTGGTCAGATGTTTGACGAACCACAGGAAGGTTACATCAGAAGCTCTAGACAGGCTAAAAGAAATACTCCCAAGAGGACACACAATGGTGTTGGATCTTCAGGATTGATGAATCCGATGGGACAAAAATGTTTCAACTGTGGTTGATGTGATCACTTGATAAAACATTGTGACACACCTAAGCTCTCATGTCCAGAATGTAAATGGGCTGGTGGCAAGCACAAGAAGGAATGCCAATGGGTGTTCCAAAGTCAAGGATGTCTTGACAGATGTGCAAAACAAGTGGAGTCACTGGACGTCACACTCCTAGGCATTAGGGTTTGTAATCATGCCAAATTAAAGGACCCTGTACCAGGACCAGTGCAAATGAAAATCAGGAATGACCCTGTACCAGGACTGCCCCACACCCAACTTTATTACGCTTTACCTATGCAAAGGACCCTGGGACTGGGACCGTTATTTGCAAGAAGTTGATGCAAAGGACCTATGCAAAGGACCTGTGACAGAAATTGATTCTCCTAACCAAAGACGTTTCGGTTAATGAAGAAGTTCCAGATAAACTGTCTTCTGACATGAAGGACCCATGTATGGGACCTGTGTTGAAGAGCCCCTGGACGTCATGCTCTTTTATGGAAGGATTAAATCTTATCCATTGACGTAGGTCTAAGTCAAAGAAGACCAGATGTCTGAAGGACCTGATGATCAGGACCTGTGTAAGCCTATTCATGGTCTACATTGATTGTTGCGCAGTGGAACAATGGTTCATGCTTCAAGCACTGCCAAAGAGGGTTTGACTAAAGGATGTAGTTGGACTCAGGGCTTAATTGACCAAAGAGCCAAAAGGCTTGAAGCCGATGTGACAATAGGCTAGATGCTGACGATAACACTCATCTGAATATGGCAAAAAGCTGTTACCCCTTTCATCATGAATACGCAATGGGGACGACGCCATTCGGATAGCATCAGAATGCCATGACCTGACAAGGGCTCATAGCGCCATAGATGACGTCACAGATTGTGAACACCTGGTTGATCCAATGGGACAACATATCAGGCAATCTCTGACTGGATTCACCTGTGGATAGTTCTAGAAGATGTAAAGATCTAATGAGATCCCATCTCACCACGAGGCTGATAAATGAATCCGAAATTAATAAAAGTTCATGACATAAAAGTTAATCTGACCTCAGGATAGGTTGAAGGAACCAGACTAGATGTCTTCGGTTACCGCGGATATAACTCATGACTTACCAACAAGGCAGAACCCTGGATAGCCAAATAGTACCTGGCTTGGTTCACTCATAGACGTTGATGTTGAGAAAGCTCAATGGAGTATATTCTCTAAATCCTGAAGAGAAGTCTTTAACCAGCTCACTCTTAGATGTCCTTGTGTCAAGCACATGGATTGATGATGATGGTTCTAAAGGGTAGTCCTTAATGAAGGATTGTTACCATGAACTTCAGACATAATGAGCTCAATTCATAAGATGTCAATGGACATCATTAAAAGTCGTATGCACCACTTTAGGCCAGACGTTGGTCAGATGTTCAGATGTCCAAATATGGAATCATGAAAAGACGAGTCACAAGACGGACTGATCACCCGATCTGACGGAACTCGCATATGAAACACAGAGCTTGTGCAAGTCACTCGCTTAATAGTGAAGCAATTTTTCACAGATGATGGGATAATGAAGCTAGATGCTTATATCCATATGAAGACCCTGTACCAGGACTTCTTGACAAGAACAGATGTTATGGTCCTAAGAGGACCTAAAACTCATTCCCAGTTTTACGAAATTGGAGTCCAACATGGACAGATGTTTAAGCTTGATGCTTTAGGTCCTGGGATGACCTTAAACTCAACTGGACTACCAATTTTCCAAGGAAGGACCCATGGATGGGACCTGTGATTTGGACAGACACATAAAAGAAACTCGACCCTAGAACGGGACTTGTTTAACAAAAAGTATTAATGAAGTTTCAGGTAAAGTTTCACTTGAACTTCTACTAAACCAAATGTGGTTAGATGAAGATCTTGATGATCGAGACCTAGGAAGTCTCTAAACTCATCTCCAGCTCAATGAGAGCCTGGTAACCCTAGATGGGTAGACATTGAATTTACAATGAAAACTCTCTAATCTAGATGATTGGACGAGAAGTATAAAAGGACCTTGAAGATGTCTCAATAGAGTGTCTTTCATAAGATCTTGAATGATCTAGATGTTCACAATTGAAATTCTGATGAACCCCTCACACAGGCTAGTCACCCCTTTTTCTCATGTTGAACCCTTAGCACAGGCTAGGCAACAAAATCCATTTCATTACAGTCCAATGAAGTGATGACAGTAAAAGCTCTTTCACAAGTTGATTAATGATCAGGATGAAATGTGACATGCAGAAGCATGTATTTCACAACAACTAGATGTTTTTCAGGAACCTGTACTGGTACCTTATCGGATCTAGATGATCTAAAGTGACAATGTGTCACTCGATGTTTATGAAAACTCCTTAGAATGCCGTGGACAGGAGATAGACGTTATCTCTGATGATGAAAAGCAATGGCTAGATGCTAATAAGATCAGACGTTGATCTCAAAGTTTATGGAGCTCTTAGCTGAGTCTCTCATACCAAGATCTATTGGTCTAGATGTTTTTAGGAAAAGTTTTATGAAAACTTGGATGATGGTCCTTATGTGATGATTAGTCACCACTGGATGTGGACAAGATGAAAGTTTCAAGTATGATGATGATCATATAAAGATCTATGCAATCTAGATGCTAAGATGGAGACAACAGTCTTCTGATAAAGAATTTCATATGAACAAGCAACAGCTGTTCCCTAGAAGGGATCTGTTTGGAAATTCTAGATGCTTAATGAAAAACGAGATGACATATCTCATGAAGTTTAAGGGACAACAGTCTCATAATTTCACTTGAACTTTGATGAAGTAAAACGTTGCTTGATGCACAAAGATGCTTAGATGTTTTTGGAGATGCAATGGCATTCTCTTACGAAAAGCCAAAAGAATGTTCTGAAGCACAATGGTGTTTTCTCACGAACAATGAACCCAGAAGGGTAGATGTTATCGGATGAAGAAGTTGATGAAAATTGATGGAAGTCAATGGATTTCCTCAAATGAAAACCACGAGACGGAAGCAATTAAGTTTGCTATCTCATCAATGAACTAGTCAACATGACTGGTAGATAAAGGATCTGTTTATTCAGATTATGATGAAAAGTTTATCCAGTTCAATGTGAATCTGGATTACCAAAAGAAGTTTGGATCTTGATGATCTTTTAGAAGCTAACACTTCAGATGTCACTACAATGTGCAGTAAACCTAAAAAGAAGAAAAGACAAAACTTGATGTTTCACATGGAGACACAATGGTGTTCTCTGACGAATTCTATGTGGATAGATGATTAATCCTTGATGGATATGAATATTGAAGTTATAAAAGATAAAAGATGACCAAAATGCTGGTTGACGTATCATCTTTCAATGAAGAAGTTTCCAATTTGATGAAGAAGCTTGACACTTCAATAAAATGCAAAAGATTGCGGTGTTACCACTTATCACCCACAGATGTATGGGCAGATGTTTCAGGTTGATGAAAACCTTAAAGACAACATGTCGACTATTTCTGGCAGATGTTGCTCAGTGAATATTGATGATGAATCACACCTGCAATGCAGAGTGGTTGATAGATGTTTCTCTTGATGTTTCAAAGTTTTTCTTCACAGAAAATGAAGTCTGTGCTTGATGCACATTATGACGACAAAATCACTTGTCCAGAAGACATTTTTGGATGATGAAACTCTCTTTGAGTTAGATGTTCTCTCTAACAATGATGAATCCACGATGCTAGCTCATTGCTGGTTATTGATGATGAAAACTGATAAGCTGGATGGCTGTGCCATCTTATTTCCCCTGATGAGTAATCAGGCTGATGTTGAAAGCTGCCGCTTCTCTCTGAAGCTTGACAATGGTCTACAGTGTTCTTTCTCACAAAAACACACTGCAAAAATGTTTGCTACCTCTAATGTTCTGACACCTTCACTGGTTATCTGGAATCCAACCATTAGATGGGGGGTAGTGTTACAGGACCATATCCTGGTCTTAGTACAAGAGCACACATATGCTCTAGATGTCATCAAGAATACATTAGATGTCCGCAAGGTCATTGCCTTAACACGTATTCATTTTCAATTCTTCACATCACATGCTTTGGGTCTGGAATCCATTCCCTTATCTCTTATCTATGATGTCATGCCTCAAGGCATACAATTATGCAAACCTTATAATGTGCCTCATGCTAGTCATGACACATCATGACTCACTCCTTATCTATGACTCATATTGACTCGTACCATGGTTGACTCATGGTCACCACATGCATTGCATTCCTAGTCATATGATCCCTTATTGCTATTGGCTGTCACATCCCTTATCAAGGCTGTGCCTTATCTTTACCGCCATTCCCCTTGCAGCCGCATGCTTCTCTTATTCTCTTTCCCTTTCTCTTTACTGTTTCTCTTTATAACTTAACATCTAGGTTATGTCAAGGGTTACAGCCATGCTGTGCAGTAAGAGCTGACTTGACATTGTGTCTTAAGCCAGACAACAGTCATAAGTGCTGACACACTCAGATCTAGATCTATGCACACTTCATTTCCATTACAGTCTGTGCATAAGGCTGTGTATGTTTCATCTTTATTATTCTTCCATTCTGCCACACTTCATGTGCGCCTCATGTTTCTCTTATCTTGGCTGTGTCCACAGCTTTACATGCCTTTACCTTACGTTTCTCATTTCTGTGCTATGCATGGCTATGCATTCTTATCTCTAGGGTTTAGGGTATGCCATATTAGTGACTCATTGGTAGATCCAGTCACAACATGTACATACAGTAGAAGTAGTATATAAAGCCAGAGTGGCTTGCTGGGATTCCTCCCCAGTCAAGTTCACTTTGGAGTTCCTCCTTCATTGGTGTGTCCTCTGAGTGATTTCCCTCACTCTTGGCAAAGGTTGCAACTATGCTGAAGTCTTCACGTTTGAACTATGGATGTTGATGTCTATGGTTTCACTCCTCTGAAGTTGTTTCACTTGAACTTGACTATTAACTAGTACTAGAACAACGGTTCTCCTGCTAGGGCAGTTCAGACGTGAACAAAGATATACAAGCTGTATCTCTTAACGTAGTAGGGCTCTGTAAAGCCACTTGGACAGGCTACATTCCCTTATGCTGAGCATGTGATGACTTACACATGACTCGAGACCCCATACCAGGACTCACTTGAAAGATCTGCTGGATGTCAGTTGGATCAGTAAAAGACTTGGGTACACAGCCAGGGCTTGATGCCAAGAAGCCATTCCCATAAGATGCTGGACACATAGGGAGTTTTTAGTTGAACTACTCAGTCATATAAAAGACAAGACTCTGTACTGGGACTTGTGGGATTAAATTCCTTTTAACGTTCAGACGTGGACGTAGACAACAGAGCCAATCAGTGCTCAAGACAAATTAGTGATCATGTCTAGAGAAGGAAGTTCCTCTGATAACCAAGATTTTTGGTGGAAGTTACAAGAGCTCTTGTAATATATATATTCTATGATGCAGAAGCAATGTGCTATGCAAAAATGGATCTATGAAGTGGAAGTCTGGATGACGGAAGCTTAGACAAAGATCCTAGAGCTTGAAGCTCAAAACAAAAAGCATGTGAGATAGACGGATGATGTTCAGATCCTAGACAGATCAGCTCAAACCCTGGACAGGTTAGATGTTGAGAAAGGAAGCTCTTAGATAAAGAATGATGATAAAAGGACAATAGTCCTAGACCCAGGAGGCTGCCATGTACATTGGTTGGAGCCGAGTGGTCAGACGATTGACGAACCACAGGAAGGTTACGTCAGAAGCTCTAGACAGGCTAAACAAAATATTCCCAAGAAGACACACAATGGTGTAGGATCTTCAGGATTGATGAATCCAATGGGACAAAAATGTTTCAACTGTGGTCAATGTGATCACTTGATAAAAAATTGTGACACACCTAAGCTCTCATGTCCAGAATGTAAATGGGCTGGTGGTGGGCACAAGAAGGAATGCCAATGGGTGTTCCAAAGTCAAGGATGTCTTGACAGACGTGCGAAATGCAGTGGAGTCACTGGACGTTATACTTCTAGGCATTAGGGTTTGTAACCATGCCGAATCAAAGGACCCCGTACCAGGACCTGTGCAAATGAAAATCGGGAATGACCCTGTACCAGGACTGTCCCATGCCAAACGTTATTATGCTTTACCCATGCAAAGGACCCTGTACCGGGACCACTATTTGCAAGAAGTTGACACAAAGGACCTATGTAAAGGACCTGTGACAGAGATTGAATCTTCTAACCAAAGACATTTTGGTTTGATGATGAAATGAAATAATTCTTTGCCAAGGATGTTTCAGTTAATGAAGAAGTTCTAGATGAACTGTCTTCGGATGTGAAGGACCTATGTATGGGACCTGTGTTGAAGAGCCCCTGGATGTCATGCTCTTTTATGGAAAGATCAAATCTTATCCATTGACGTAGGTCTAAGTCAAAGAAGACCAGATGTCTGAAGAACCTGACAATCAGGACCTGTGTAAGCCTATTCATGGTCTACATTGATTGTTGTGCAGCAGAACAATGGTTCACGCTCCGAGCACTGCCAAAGAGGGTTTGACTAAAGGATGTAGTTGGACTCAGGGCTTAATTGACCAAAGAGCCAAGAGGCTTGAAGCTGATGTAACAATAGGCTAGATGCTGACGATAACACTCATCTGAATATGGCAAAAAGCTGTTACCCCTTCCATCATGAATATGCAATGGGGACGATGCCATTCGGATAGCATCAGAATGCCATGACCTGACAAGGGCTCGTAGCGCCATAGATGACGTCACAGATTGTGAACACCTGGTTGATCCAATGGGACAACATATCAGGCAATCTCTGACTGGATTCACCCGTGGATAGTTCTAGAAGATGTAAAGATCTAATGAGATCCCATCTCACCACGAGGTTGATAAACGAATCCGAAATTAATGAAAGTTCATGACATAAAAGTTAATCCGACCTCAGGATAGGTTGAAGGAACCAGACTAGATGTCTTCGGTTACCGCGGATATAACTCATGACTTACCAACAAGGCAGAACCCTGGATAGCCAAATAGTACCTGGCTTGGTTCGCTCGTAGACATTGATGTTGAGAAAGCTCAATGGAGTATATTCTCTAAATCCTGAAGAGAAGTCTTGAACTGGCTCACTCTTAGGTGTCCTTGTGTCGAGCACATGGATTGATGATGATGACTCTGAAGGGTAGTCCTTAATGAAGGATTGATACCATGAACTTTGGACATAATGAGCTCAAATTTACAAGATGTCAATGGATGTCACTAGAAGTCGTACGCACCACTTTAGGCCAGACATTGGTCAGATGTTCAGATGTCCAAATATGGAATCATGAAAAGACGAGTCACAAGACGGACTGATCACCCGATCTGACAGAACTCACATATGAAACATGGAGCTGGTGCAAGTCACTTGCTTAATAGTGAAGCAAGCTTTCACAGATGATGGGATAATGAAGCTAGACGCTTATATCCATATGAAGACCCTGTACCAGGACTTCTTGACAAAAACAGATGTATTGGTCCCGAGAAGACCTAAAACTCATTCCCAGTTTTACGAAATTGGAGTCTGATGTGGACAGACGTTGAAGCTTGAAGCTTAGGACCTGGGAAGTCTGAAAACTCACCCACCAGATGGAATGAAGATTTGGTAACCTTTGATGGGTAGATGTTGAAATTAGTCCGAGGAAAGGACCCATGGACAGGACCTGTGATTTGGACAGACGCATAAAAGGAAACTCGACCCTAGAATGGGACTTGTTTGAAGAAAAGTATTGATGAAGTTTCAGGTAATGTTTCACTTGAACTTCTATTAAACCAAATGTGGTTAGATGAAGATCTATATGATCGAGACCTAGGATGTCTCTAAACTCATCTCCAGCTCAATGAGAGTCTGGTAACCCAGATGCCGGATAGACATTGAATTCATGATAAAAACTCTCTGATCTAGACAATTGGACGAGAAGTATAAAAGACCTTGAAGATGTCTCAATAGAGTGTCTTTCATAAGATCTTGAATGATCTAGATGTTTACGATTGAAATTCTGATGAACCCCTCACATGGGCTAGTCTCCCCTTTTTCTCATGTTGAACCCCTTACCCGGGCTAGACGACATTTTGGATTAAAACTCTGCTGAACCCTTAGCACAGGCTAGGCAACAAAACCCATTTCATTACAGTCCAAGAAGTGATGACAGTAAAAGCTCTTTCACAAGTCGATTGATGATCAGAACACAATGCGACATGCAGAAGCGTATATTTCACAACAACTAGACGTTTCTCAGGAACCTGTACCGGTACCTTAACAGATCTAGATGATCTAAAGTGATAATGTGTTGCTTGATGTTTATGAAAACTCCTCAGGATGCCATGGGCAAGAGATAGATGTTATCTCTGATGATGAAAAGCAATGGCTAGATGCTAATAAGATCAGAAGTTGATCTCGACGTTTATGGAGCTCTTAGCTGAGTCTCTCATATCAAGACCTGTTGGTCTAAACGATGAATAAAAGTTCTACAAAAAACTTGGACAATGGTCCTTATGTGATGATTAGTCACCACTAGATGTGGAAAAGATGAAAGTCTCAAATATGGCAATGGTCATATGAAGATCTATGCGATCTAGATGCTAAGATGGAGACAACGGTCTTCTGACAACGAGTTTCATATATGAACAAGTGACGGCTGTTCCCTAGATGGGATCTGTTCAGAAATTCTAGATGACTGATGAAAAATGAGATGACGTATCTCATGAAGTTCAAGGGACAACGGTCTCATAATTACACTTGAACTTTGACGAAGCAAAATGTTGCTTAATGCATGAAGATGCTTAGAAGTTTTTTGAGATGCAATGGCATTCTCCTACAAAAAGTTAAAAGAATGTTCTGAAGCACAATAGTGTCTTCTCACGAATGACGAACCCAAACAGGTAGATGTTATCAGACGATGAAGTTGATGAAAATTGACAGAAGTCAATGGATTTCCTCAAATGAAAACCATATGACAGGAGCAATTAAGTTTGCTACCTTGTCAATGAACTGGTCGACGTGACTGGTAGATGATGAATCTGATGATGGATTATGATGAAAAGTCTATCCAGTTCGATGTGAACTCGGATTACCAAAAGAAGTTTGGATCTTGATGATCTTTTTAGAAGCTGATGCTTCAGATGTCACTGTAATGTGCAGTAAACTGTAATGCGAGGTGTACCCGAGAGCATGTTTGCAAAGCAAAGTATACTCTAGAGAGTGTTCGACTAAACCCAAGAGAGGCGGATGCTCATGAAGAGGTACTACAGCATCTCTCCTAGCAATCTTAGTACGAACAGAAGACAGAGAATAAAGGATGATGTCGAAGGAGCACATTAATCTTGAGGATCACTTGAGGGCAAGGGATGAGTATGACGAAGACGATGAACTAGAGACGAGGGACTTAGGACAAAGAGTTCTGAGGATCTAGGATGAAGAACATTGGCTAGAACCGAGGATAATGATGAGGAGTTCAGAGGACTTGAGAATCGCTCGAGGACAAAGAAGGGCTAGCACCAAGTGTGTAGATTCAGAGTGAGGAACTATAGTACAGGCGATTAGGTATATAAGTGTTCCAACCGTGAGAGAATGGAATGCTATGGAATGTTATGGAACAGGGGGAACATCGCCATCGTGAGAGAGACAGCTGCAGAGCTAATCGTCCAATGAGAGAGTAAAGATAAGGCAAGATAAAAGAAGGAACTGTGGAGTCGAGTCATCTACCATGGAAGAGAAATGACAACACGAGGAAGTCATTGGAAAGAGAAAGGTGAGAGGATGAGGCGACAGTTCGAGAAGCTACTCAGGGAAAGAAGTAAACCTGAGAGACAAAGGCAAGAGGTATCACCTCAAGGGAATGTTGATAGTCTGAAGAGAAAGTCGTAGTTGACAATGAAGAGAAGAAGGACTAAAGAGAACGATAAGAGAAGTGTACAAGGAATGAAGAGGAAAAAGAATCGTAACATAAACCCAAAAAGAAGAAATTCCTGAAACCTGATGTTTCACATGGAGACACAACAGTGTTCTCTGACGAATCCTATGTGGATAGATGATGAATCAATTATGAATATTGAAACCATAAAAGATGACCAGAATGCTGGTTAACATATCATCTTTTGATGAAGAAGTTTACGACTTGAAGATGAAGCTCAATGCTTTGATAAAACAAGAAAAGATTGCGGTGTTACTGCCTATCACCCAAATGAACAGGCAGATGTTTTTGGGTTAATGATGACCTTCTTTAATGAAAACCTTAAAGACAACATGTCAACTATTCCTGGCAGATGTTGCTCAGTGAATATTGATGATGAATCACCCCTGCATTGCAGCATGGTCGATAGATGTTTTCTTTTGATGTTTTGAAGTTTTTCTTCGCGGAAAATGAAGTCTGTGCTTGATGCACATTATGACGACAAAATCACTTGTCCAGAAGACGTTTTTGGATGATGAAACTCTCTTTTGAGTTAGAAGTTTCCCTGACGACGATGGAACCACAACGTTAATTCATTGTTGGTTTCTGATAATGAAAATCAAAAAGCTGGATGGCTGTGCCATCTTATTTTCCCTGATGAGTAATCGGGCTGATGTTGAAAACTGCCACTTCTTTATGAAGATTGACAATGGTCTACGGTGGTCTTTCTCATGAACATGATGCAAAATGTTTGCTACCTCTAATATTCCAATGTCTTAATTGATTGTCTGGAATTCAACCATTAGACAGGGGTAGTGTTACAGGACCATATTCTGGTCTTAGTACAAGAATGCATGTATGCTCTAGACATCATCAAGAATATGTTAGATGTCCACAAGGTCATTGCCTTAACGCGTATTCATTTTCAATTCTTTGCATCACATGCTTTGGGTCTGGAATCCATTCCCTTATCTTCTTATCTATGACTCATACCATGGTTGACTCATGGTCACCACATGCATCACGTCCCTAGTCATATGATCCCTTATTGCTATTGGCTGCCACATCCCTTATCAAGGCAGTGCCTTATCTTTACCACCATTCCCCTTGCAGCCGCATGCTTCTCTTATTCTCTTTCCCTTTCTCTTTACTGTTTCTCTTTATAACTTAACATCTAGGTTATGTCAAGGGTCACAGCCATGCTGTGCAGTAAGAGCTGACTTGACATTGTGTCTTAAGCCAGACAACAGTCATAAGTGCTGACACAC
>JBBPUG010001078.1:0-12351 GCA_038094535.1 Tubosaeta aff. alveolata | reverse complement strand
AAGAAATTGGCAGACTTCACTGGCTGATCATGGTTGGGGCCACTGAGTTGAGAATCTTGGCAACTTTCTTGGGGTTGTCCTCTACCCCATGGGTGGAGATATGGTGTCCAAGAAAATCAACTTTACTACAGAACAGGGAGGTCTTCTTCAGTGAGCAAAACAGAGATGTATCATGAAGAGTGGCAAGTACTGTCCAGACATTCCACTCATGTTCCTCAACAGTTTGCAACCAAATGATAATGTTATCCAAGTAAACATGGCATATGCATCTGAGAAGGGGGCATAGTGCTCCTGTCATGTAGTGTTGGTGGTAAGCAGGTGCATTACGAACCCCCATTGGCATTACCATTCACTCATACAGACTCCACAGTGTGAGCACTGCAAGCCATTTCATGTCATCTGGATATACCTTTGTCTGAAAGAAGGAGTTAGTGATGTTAATCTTTCCAAAAATTTTACCTTTCATGCAGTCAAACAGAATGTCAGAGATCTTAGGGAGAGGATGGTTGTCTGGAATGGTGTTCTTGTTTAGTGCACGGAAGTGATTTACCCAGCATGGCAGGATCATAGGATCAGCCTTTGGGATGATGAAGGCTGGTGATAATTCACTGTTTAAGGGACATAAACAACCCACAGCAATGTTGGGGTCCTTTGGATGTACTTGGAACAGCACATCATCTAGCAAATTGTGCAGTGTAGGATGTCAGGCAGAAATTGAGCTACAAACTCAGCTCATACAATTTCATTATGTCTTTTAAAGTCCTCAAAGACTGCCAGATCAGAAATATGGCTCTGTATGGCTGTAATGTAGTCAAGGGATCCAATAGCACAGGGATCAGACTCAACATAGGTATGATAGATTGGTAGGACTCAGCACAACTCTGACTATATGGCCTTGTGTGCATGTGTGATTTTGGCACTAGAGAGTGTCACACAGGGACATGGTGACAACAGGACTGCAAATAAATTGTAATTTGTGTCTTTCACAATACACATGCATGCAGCATGGTCTACAATGATCTTGTTATGCTCAAGGAAAGGGAGCCCAAGAAGGATGGGCTTGACAAGGTTTGTTGCAAGAAGAGCACAGATAGTCCAGCTCTGAAAATAAGAATCTATGGATGAAACAGACAAATAAACATAGTACAACAGAACTGTTCTATTTGAAGTAGAGGAAGAAAAAGAAAAAGTGAAAAAGGCCACCCTGATAGGGATACCCTTTGGGAGGTCATAGATCTGGAGGCCCAGTGATGAGACCAGGGTCTTGTCAATCAGAACTAGAGAGGAGCCATTGTCAATCAGTGCCTCCATGGCAATCAGAAACTCAGTTGCAGGACTCACAACATGGCAGGTCTAAGATAAATGTAGAGATGAAACAGGAGACACTCTCTCTTCTCCTGAATCTGTACCATCCCCTAGCACTGCAGAAGGGACCACTATGGCAATGAATTCCTCTGTATCCACTCCAGCTACTATTGCTGGTTTGGCAGTAGCAGCTTGGGCAGGTGTCATCTTATTTGTGGGCATTGTTCATTTGATGGAATTGGCCAAAATTGTCTTGTAAGACACTGCATTGGGGAAACCATTGGGGGAAGATTGTGATGTGTGCTTCTGGAAGGCAAGATGGCACTTAAAGCATCCTACATTCTCATGGAGGAGTCAGTGTTCCTTGTCTGTTAATGCTGGAAGGTGAGGGGTTGAACCTGTAGGCTGTTTGGGCTTTGAGGTGGAGACTGGGGCAGAGGTTGATCAGTTGGTATTGCCCACTTTTGTCTTTGTAGATCCCTAGAGAGATAATTCAATTTGTTCTCATAGGATGCCATCATGCTGGCATTTTTTATTGAGTTGTTTCACTTTTTTGATTTATTTCTGCAGAGTTGCTTTGTTCTTGGCATTGGATGCATGATACTCAAAGATGAGTTCCTTGTTCAGGTTTACATCAAAGTGATATCAAAGCCCCACATCAGAGAGAAAAGAGGGGTTGTCCACAAGCAGTGAGTTTTGTGTTTGCATCTCAATAACAAAACATGTTTGCATTTTTGACACACAAGATATATGGCTTAGCTAAATACATTCCAAGGGAGCATTCCATATCCCCTTCAACATATTAGCAGCTTGCAGGAGCAGGATCTAATCTCAGGATGATATTCTGATTCCCTCCACTTCACACATATTCATTTATTTCACTTTTCCAGTGGTTCTGGCAATATTCTCATCATATCATACTTGTTTATATGCACAATAGGTATCTCTCCATCACCTGCTAATGTTCCTAGAAGCTTATTATCAAAATATTTTTCACTTTATTCACTTTCAATGTTATAGTATACTATGAGCTAGAGGAATGATGAATACAAAATATTACACTATAGAGCTCTTGGGAACATATATATCTACCTTGCATTCACTTTTTAGGATCCCAAGATTATTGTGGAAGAAGATATATAAGAAATGAACATACAGGTGCATGGGAAAAAGCGAAGATATAGGAGATTTAGAGTCAGAGTGAGCATTGTAAGGCCTCAGTGTCAGGGATTCTATAAAGCACTAATCTGTACTGGAAGTGGTTGTGGTTGTGTATGTATGTTAACTGGATGGAGTTTCAAGATCAGGGATGTCATCATCCACTGCCTTGAAGAGATTGATGAAATCATCATTATTTTCAAGAGGACCATTCTTGGTATCAGTTAGGAAGGTGGTGGTGGTGGTGATGGTGGCAGCAGTGGCAATGTCAGTGTTAATGTTGATATCAGTAGAGGCACAAGCCATAGCCCAAGTTTGGCTGCATGTAACTGTGATAGTGTATACACTCAAAGGACATTCAAAAATAAGTGAAAGGCCATCTAATGAGGGACTACACTAAGAGTACTCACTCAGAAGGAGAACATGTGTGAGTGTAGTATTGGGATGAGCAGAGGTATGGAAAAAGGATGAATGAATGGTACTGCTACTGGTCCTCATATATATAGTGTCTGCCAGAAAGAGTGATATCATGAGATAAGAGGTGGATGACATAGGATAAGGGTAAGGGTGTAGGGTAAGGGCACTGGGCTTACAAAGATCAGCTTATTGATAAGCAATCTACTAGTCATAGACTCTGACATCTATGAGTACAATCATCCTAGGTGGATATACTACTAATCTCTAGCCTGGTGGCCAAGATCAGCACCATTATTAGTACCAGCCTATTGATGGGCAATCTACTGGTTATCATACTATGGCTCCTGTAATCACAACCATCCTAAGTGGGTCTACTGCTGATTTCTTCAGTTTGATGGCTAGGATCAATACCATTATTAAGACCAGCCCATGGATGGGCAATCTACTACTCATCAGTCTTTAGCTTATGTAAGTACTATTATCCAAAATGTACTGCTAATTGTTTTAATCTAACCTCTAGGATCAATACAATTATCAAGATCAGCCTATTGGTAGGCAATCTACTGCTTATCAGTCACTGGTTCCTGTGAGTACCATTATCCAACATAGATTTATTGCTGATTTCCCTAGTCCAGTGGCCAGAATCAGTATTATTTTCAGTACTAGCCTACAGGTGGGCAATCTACTACTTATCAACCTCTGGGTTCTATAAGTACTCTACTTTAGAGAGGATATGGCTGATTGCTTGAATCTGTTGGCCAGAATCAATACCATTATTAATACCAGCCAATGGATGTACAATCTACTACCTGCCAGCCCTTAGCTTCTATAAGTATTATTGTCCAATATAAATTCACTATTAATGGCTTGATAACAACTCACAGGAAATATTTTTAGCAGTCAAAATGAACTAAAACACCCCCTTTTGTCTCTAGATCAATAAAAGGCAATAGCCTCTGCTATTCTCTTTTCACTTCTACAGAAAAAAATCACCAAGGCAGCTGACTGCCTTTTTGAGAGATCTCTTAGTGTGGACAAGGCATTGGGAAAGCTGAACATATGGTGTAGGTAAAAAAGTCATCAGTAAGTTTTTAATCAACTCTCTATCTGATTACTAATACATTTGAAAAATGAAATATTAGTGAGCAATCAAGGAAAAGTCATCCAAATGAATTCTGTGAGCCAGCTATCATTGTAAATTGAAATGATGAAGGCCCTTTAGGCATCTGATTTCATTGGTGAAACTCACAAGATAATATTAAATGTCTTTGGATATAAAAATCCAGAAGCAAAGAACTTTGCTTTTCTTGGGTTCCAACAAGCTGGAGAAGACAATAAAATGAACCCCCTTTGTCACCTTTTGCTGGGAATATCAACTAATGAGTTTTCTTTAGATCCACAGCACTTGACTCTGGAACAGCTTGAGTTTTGCCATGATATAGTTGGTGGGAAGGTAAATGGCATCACATATAGAAAGAATCACTGGAACTTGAGCTATTATTATAGATCCAGTATTTTTCTGCAATATCCATTATGTGTGGAGTTAGAGAGTTCTACAAGCTCCCCACCATTATTGCAGGGCTGAAAACCACAGATCTATTTCTGCCAAACTTAGAGAGCTATAAGCTTTATATGTCAATGGTAGCATTTGTGATTTCTGAGGTGAATATTTTCTATTCTATTGCTATCAAACTGACCAAAAAGTGTGTAGGCACTCTTTAATCATTATTACCCAGAAACTGATGGCAAACTAAATGTTGCTAGGAGACATATGTACTCTTGCATTTATCAGCAAATTCTGTCTCACTTGACAACAGCTCAAGCATCAACTGATTCAAGATATCAGATTTTTCAATCCAGTTGTAGAGGGACTTGGAACCACTTGTCTGGAATAGTTTTCCCTTGAATTTTTTTTTCCAAGCTAAAAGTGAGTCACTTGAAAAGCAACACAAGCCATAAAAGTCATGGTATTTGGCAGAAGGTAACTTACACTTATTCAGCATTATGGCTGATATGTTTACCATTATTTACTTGAAGTACCCTAGAGCCTGTAATTCACTATGGTTGCCTTCTTGGTTACTCACCATTGACATTAGTCCTAACTTTTAAAAGCCCCTAAGTTGATCCAATAGGTGCTAGTGAGAGCATTCATCATTGTCATCAAACATTTTGTTTGTGATTGTCAAAACTGGTCTCTCCTTGCTCCTAATAGGGGTCAGGGGATTGGAGATGTGGAGATGCAAAGGTGCAGAGGGGTGGGTCTTGGCACAGAGCTTATGTGTGCTGTGGTGGGGTGCTGTTGTGTTACCTTGCCCTTGTTGTTGTTGTTATGGATGGTCATACCTCCTTGCCCTTGTTGCTATTGTGGTGGGGCCTTGGCATGTTGTTTGCCCCATAGTCATCAGTACTGTGGTGGTGGGGACACAGTTGCCTCACCCTGCCCTCATTGTCATTGTCGCCATTGTGGTGGAGCTGGGGGCTCTTGTCCTGTGGCAGTGGGGACATGGTTGCATCACCTTGCCCTTGTTATTGTTGCCATTGTGGTGGGGGCTGGGGGCACTGTTTTGCCCTGTCATGGTCATGGTCATGCTCTTGCATAGGTTCAGGACTCTTAGGAGTGGAGTTTAGAAGTTATGGAGTTTAGAAGTTAAGCAAATTTAAGGAGTTGCTTAGAAGTACAGGAGATGTTTAGGTTGATATTCTGACTAAAGTACAACTGAAAGGTACTACAGAATATTTATACTATGGAGATGTATAGGATTTATTATGGATTGATAACAGAAAATGATTGATGACTAAAGTACTGAGTAAGATGGAGGAACAAGTAAACAAATACCAGAGCTGTGCACTTGGTATACAGATAGCTGGAGTGGTGCATAGTTTGGTTATATAAACTAATCTAAACTAAATGAGATAGTGTCACATGCTCTGAAAGTCAAGTGATGTGAATCTAAGAAGATCATGCTGGAGTTGGTCTGAAGTTGACTAGAGATGATTAGAGTTAGAATAGCATATGACAGTGGGTTGACAGAACCATTTTGAGTTTTTATGACAGGCATTGGAGGTTTTAGAAGAAGTCATGTAATAAATGTGATTTTGCATTTTTCAATGTTGCAGTGCTTCTAATGAACTCTTACTAAGTGTGCCAATAGATGGTGCTGCCATCTTACAATCTATATGCTCATGTTTCTACCTGGATCAGAAATTGAAAAACATTGGGAATGTCTTGAACACATTTGGAAAGATGTTCATTGTCTTGCCTTGGATAAGATCTCAATGACTTTAGCTAAATTGCTTGTATGACCTTCACAGTGGCACATACAAAATAACCCATCAATTTCTTGATCCTCTGGCTATATAGAGTCCCAAGATCCATTTTTGAATGCTAGCACCCAAATGTTGGACCATTATCTTATACTCAGAAGTATAGTATAGCAGAATTTGTGGATTTCTAAGGCTGGCCCTGCAACACCACCAAAGTTGTGACACTATTCTTTGAGCACAACAATGATGGCTGTATATAAACCCACCTAGGGGCAAATCTGAGTCACTGTCTCTGCCACTCATGCAAGCTCCATGTGAAGCTCAACTCACCACCTGCAGGTAGGAAACACACACTACAACTGGTATGATCTCCTATTTCTCCTACTATGATGCATGCACAATTAATTTCTATGCATCAGGCTCTTCTCCTACATTTAACCAGGAGGTGCTGGCCCCATCCAGAGTAAGAAGAAGCATGACTACTAAATGTAAGGCATGCACAAAAAGTTCTTTTGACTGTCCACCTAATCTTAGCAAGGCTGGTTGTCCCCCCATGTTATACTATATATAAATTTCAATCACATTCTCAGCTGGCCATTGTTGACCACATTATACACAGGGGAGAAAGTCTTCAAAAGGACTGAGACTGATCAGCTTAAGGAAATGGCTTTTGACCTCCATACTTAGCTCTTTGTTGGCCAATGCATATCTGAACAGTAATATAGTGCATGCCCTCTTTGTTCAACTCAGGTGTGTCTATGTCTATTGTGTTCAGTTGCTGTTTCCTTAGCAACTGTTTTAATCATCTCAATAGTCTTTTAATTTGTAATGGTGTTGCGAATAGAGGCAAAGAAATTTTGCATTATATTCTATCTCCTGCTTCACATGAGTGAATTGATGAATGAATAGTTTGCAAAAAAGCAGTGTGTGCATGGATTCACACTGCCATGTCCATATTGAACCTGTGTGATGTTGCAAATGGCATAGCTTTTGTTTTTTCAGGATCAGCTGCATTCTGTGAGTGTTGCACATCATCACTTACCTATTATACCTGTATAGTCTTTCACAGATTATAAAGTTCAAGATGCTTTTTTAGACCAAGCTGTCATAGATTTTACAGATTGTAGGTCTGTCCAAAATGGATGGTGCTTTATGTTATTACTATTAGATTTGGTGATTTTAAACTCATTTTTTTTCATTGATGATTTACTGCTTCTCATTTCACTTCTTATTTGTCACCATTTGATTCCCCATCTTCCTCCTATATCCAACTTTCCCCAGCTTATTCTAACTAGTTCATTGCTCTATGCAGTGGGAGAGCCCTACATTGTATCAGAGTTCATATTATCACTGATTTCTGTACCCAAACTGTCAAATCTGGGGTTCTGTACATTGTTTCTAGGAATGGAGAATTTCTATTCAGTAAGGAAAGAGTGCTGTACCATCACACTTGGCTATCACAAGATCAGACTTTACCATGCTATGGTGACTCGAATACATACCCCCTAAACTCTAGCCTCATCTCTATAGATATAAACTCTCTACATCACTAATTGAGACATATCTCCATTCCTCAGATTCAAACAATAGTGCAAAAGGGACAACTCCAAGGCATTAACAAACTCACTAGAATTATGCTGGAGTTCTGCAAACCATGTACTATGGGAAAACTGAAGAAACTACTATTCAAATCACATAAGTACCCATACCCTTCAGCTCTCCTGCAAATGATCTACACAAATGTCAAAGGTCTGATAATTCTACATTCCCACAAGAGTTACAGGTACTGGCTTCTAATTGTTGATGACTACAGTGACTTCCCTTGGATTTAACATCCAGGACACCTACCTTCACTAGAAGTCCAATGTCCAAGACTTCCTTCATACAGAGATTACCATAGAATGCTTTTTGTGTTATATTTGGTGATTTCGCACTCATATTGTTCATTGATGGCTTACTGCTTCTCATTTCGCTTCCTAGTTGTCACCATTCAATTCCCCATCTTCATTATGGCTATATCCAACTTTCCCCAGCTCATTCTGACTTGTTGATTGCTCTGTGCAGTTGCAGAGCTCCTACCTTATGCTTATTCAGCATTGTGGCTGATCTGTTTACCAGTATTTACATGAAGCACACATAGAGCCTGTTGTCCACTGTGGTTCCCTCCTAGGTTACTCACTGTGGACATCAGTCCTAGCTCCCAGAAGCCCCTTGAGTCAACCCAACAAGTGGCTAGTCCGCTTCATCAATCCTCAGCTCTTAACATTTTGGACTTATATGTCCACTTTATTTGGAGTGATGGGAGAGCAAGTACACTAAAAAAGACTTCAAGAATGTACTCAGGAGCGAAGTTACTATCCTAGAAACATCTGCTCCATATACTTCTAAACAAAATGGCCTTGTCAAACACATGAACCAAACACTGTCACTCCTCATGAACTTCATGCTCAAAGATTTCAAACTTTTCATGGATTCATGGATATAAGAAAGTGAAATGTGTTCAGAGTATGGTTCAAGTGTAGGACCTCATTTACCCACATTCTATTGGCAATGCTAAAACATAACCTATATCATATTGAAAAACAAGTGGAGGGTGAATTTCAGCACTAGCTGCCCTAACATTTTTATCACAGCCAAGCTACTTTAACCCAATTTTTTGGCTGAAATGGGATGAATGCTCTTGTCAGGTGAAGGTTATTAAAACACACATTCAGGATGTTTTGTGTATTAACAAATATGTTTTTGATTGTTGCATACCAGTAGTCCATTAACAATGGATTTGAAGTTTTCATTTTCATGTTGTTCACACAGATGCTGAAACAAGAAAGAAAACAATTGTTTGTACTAAAAATGTGTACATACTGAGTTCCAGCATTGAGTGTTGCAACATGACCTCAGCAATGAATAAGGATATCAAGGTCCTCAGCAAATTGAACTATTAAAGAAAAGGTATGTCAGTCAGAACAGACACCCAGAAGAATATCATACATATTTCTATGATCAACTACTGAATAATACATAAAAATCCATATCATATGTTAGCTTTTAATATTGAACAAAAGAAAATAGTACCTTAGCTCCCTTTTCAACAAATATGATTGTTTCAGGGTGAGCTTGTCATGTCACTATCTCTGTGAGAGATGGTATAGATGTTGCACAACATGTGGAACTGCTTGTGAGTTATTGGTCATCAATTCCTGTATAGTGAACATCAATCAACATTTATCAAAGTGAAGATGTTGGATTTGATAGCAGAAGTTGCCATGAGCAGACTACTCCAAAAAACTAACATGAGTGTGCACATTTTTTCTATTGTATATTTTTGTTTTTCTTGCACTTCTGAATACTAGAGTTCTGAGTAGTAATTTGTTTTATGCCAAGCTCATTTTGGTAAAGAAAACACAATTTCCCTAAGGACATCTGGGAATTGGCCTTTCTAAACATCCAAGTATCCACTCTTCAGGCTGCCTACACTCTTGATGAGCATAGATAGATGATTAGGGTAGGTTTCAAAAGTTGCAATCAGCACAAAGTTGTAGAAATGAACTTCTCCAACATCTAAACACTCAAAACATTCAGCACATGATCTAGAAATGGCCCAAATCCTTTTGGACTGATATGATGGCCACCACTGCATACATCTCCACCTGGAGTCTGACCCCCACCCTCAATGGAAAATCTTTTGGATGTATTATATATGCTTTAATTCCAAAAAAACAGTGAAAAGGAAAATTCCATACAGGACATTCTCTGGATATCACTATTGGGTGACATTCATTGATGATTACTCCAGATATCACTTTGTTCTGCCCATTCGAGCCAAATCTGATGTTTTTGGTGCATTCAAGCAGTTCAAGGCAAATGTAGAGACCCAAACAGAGCACAAACTCAAGATACTAAGGGACAACAAGGGAGGGGAGTATATGAGCAATGTGATGCTTGAGTTCACCGCCCAGTGCTAGCATACTGTGTGCAATCACCCTCAGCAGAATGGGATTGCTGAGCAAGCTAATTGTGTCCTGGCCAAGCACATCTCTGCCATGTTGGCCAAATCTGGCCTAGTGATGTCCTTTTGGTGTGAGGCTCTTGCTGCTGTTGTCCATGTTTGGAACAGGTGCTCTACTGGGGCTGTCAACCAGGCTACACCCTATGAGCTTTGGCATGGTTGCAAACCAGATGTCTCCCATCTCTGGGTTAGGGGATGTACTGCCTATGTGTATATACAGAAGGATAAGCACCATTCCCTTGCTCCTCATTATGAGAAATGTGTATTCATTGGCTATCCTGATGGCTACAAGGGCTGGAAGTTCTACAATCCACTCACCAAGCACACAATCATCTCTGAGCACACTGATTTCGATGAGTGCCACTTTCTTTCTGGTCCCAAGCCTCCTGGCATCCCACCTGTCCTGCCCTCCATGCCTGTGCCCTATCATCTGCCCTTGCTCTCTGTGGACTCGGATGATCCTGTGCCTCCTCAGTTACCAGCTCCTGGAGGGAGGTCAAATTATTGTCTGATGAGCCTGCACCTAAGGGGCCTCTCCCTGATCAGAATCCTCCACATCCTGCATCTGCAATGTCTCCTGAGCATACTCCACCACCTTCTCCACCTCCTCAAATGCCAGTCACATCCATTGGTATTGGTGCTTGTCTCCCTGCTAGGCAAAGGAATCCTCCAAGAGCATGGTGGAAGCTTTGTTCTGCTCAGTTGATCAATGATCCTGATGATGAAGATGAGGATGATGAAAAGCCTTCAGCATCTGCAGCAGGAAGAAGAAATGTTGCCTCTGTGAGGTCAAATGGGAACAGAGGCTCAACACCATGCACCATGAAATATGGTGACAGTCCAGTCATTTTTAAGATTGTAAGATGCTCTGCCCAGAAAACAGAGTGAGCTGTTTGCGGCCAGCAAACCTCTTCCCCTAGGGTACTTTTAACAATGAACTCCTGGACATTGAAGTGACGCCATTTGACCACACTGTTAGCTGGCAAGTTGTAAGGGGAGATCTGGATGTGCCAGATACCATACTAAGTGGATAAGATATCCAATGCCTTCATGAATGGGGAACTGTTGTCAGTAACAATTTGGGTGACTGTGCCCCAACGACAAAGAATGTCCTCAAAGATAAAGAATGCAATGGTGGACACATTTTCGGAATGCAGCATCCACCACTCTAGATATGCTGTGAGGGCACAATGAGCTTGGATGATGAAGCGATAGCCTCCAGAACAAGGCATCACCATGGTGTCGATGTGGACCTTGTGGAACAGTCCACTGATGACTGGAGCAGTTGGAGGAATTGAAGTTTTTGGGTTTGGCGAATTTGACACTCGTGACAGGTCCAGATGTACCACTTGACATCGTCCACCAACATGGGCCACCAGAGCCAGATGAGTAGACATGACCAGACTAAGAAGACACCTATGTGTCTGAGGTCATCATGTGCCTCCTTAATGAGTCTGCAATGACATTCAATAGGTAGGATGAGCTGATGACAGTCATGTGGTTTGTGACAGTACAGAGATCCATGCAGGACAAAGAAGTGGGTGGCAGAGTTGATAAAAAAGGTGAAGTTGGCATTGGTGAGATCAGGTGGGTGGTTGCAAGTGTTGAGGAATTGGTGAATGCGGATGAGACAATCTTTTTTGGTAAGTGCTTTTGGAAAGTGAGGAATGATCAGATTAGAATCTGAGTCTGGATCAGCATTAAAGAAGACAGATAGAACGAGAGGGGAGTGTGGATGTCTGGAGAGGTGAGCAGCATTTGAAGGGGAACAGACATGATCATTGATGATGATGTGGTGGCAGTGACAGTGGCAGAGGCAAGCGCTGTATGAAGTACAGATCCTGAAAGAAGGAACTTGGCGGTGGTAACGACATCCTCAATAGGATATGGATTATCCAGATGAAGATCTGGCTTAATGATAGATAGCTGGTGGCAGATTCTCTTCTGAAGCAGGGTGGGGAATCCTATGAGGAAGTATGCATCACGATCTAGGGGTGAGAGCTTCCAGTTGGTTATTGTTACGATTCTTTTCTTTCTTTCTCTTCATGAACAATCTTCTCATCGTACTTCCTAATTCTTTCTTCTCTCGTCGTCGTACATCACGACTCTCTTTCTTGAGGCTATCGACATTCTCTTCGGGCGATAACTCGGACCATTAATCCTCAGATTTATCCCTTCTTCTGAGCGATATCCTAGACTGA
>JBBPUG010001077.1:0-12360 GCA_038094535.1 Tubosaeta aff. alveolata | reverse complement strand
CCTCAACACCAAGCAGATTCTGGGAGAAATAATTGATACATACTCCGTCAACGACTTGGCAAGCTGTCTGCCGTATTGAGAAGATAATTGGTGAGCTCATTCCTGTGCATGGTGCAAACAACCGTGTTTCGCCTCCGAAGGTTCTCGGGGGACGAAATAACCATTTGCAGGGCATCAGCAAAACGTAAATACAGTGCCTCAGGTGAAGACACGAAGTTATTCTTATCTCTGCTGGCCTTGCAACCACACCGGTGCCAATCATGGCCCTTGCCCTCTGCCAGTCACACATGGTGACCTTACCGCTTGTCGACTCTTTGGCAGCCATTCGAGAGCTCTGATTGGACGGAGGTGTCCCCAAAAAGGTTTAAATGGCGATTTTTGTCAAGCGTATAGCGTAAAACTGACATCTGCAACCGGTTCACTCGATGCTGACTCGATCGGTGTCGTCAAATTCATCCATCAGGTGCCTCTAGGTTGGTGTACCCGGCTCCGCCGACTGAGCGGTTTTAGAGCGGTTTGTCGTATGTACTGCCTCAGCGACCTAGTCATGGTTCACGTCATTGTTGGGCGGATGACTCGAGCGTTTGGACCGCGAGTATACAAACGCCAAGAAACCAGGGAATGCCCGTAATCGTTATACACCTTTGAGAAGATGACGACGACTATCGACATTCTAGCGACCGTGGGAGGCGTCCAGGCATACTTGCAGGACCACCCCAAATTCGCTGCTCAGACAGTTGAGAGACTCTCAGGGGGTTTCGGTAATTTCACCTACAGGGTTCACCTCCTGAAGCCGGTCGCCGGTCGCCAGACACTTGTTCTGAAATATGCGCCTCCATATGCTGCTGCATCTGGGGGAAATTTTCCGCTAGACCAGAAACGCCAGGTATCCAACAGTTTGCCAATATCATCCTGTGCTAACAACGCGAATCAGTTCATAGAAGCCCAAGCACTCCGGCTCGCAGCTAGGCTATCTATGACGAATGCTCCCGTGTTCATCACGATCCCCACCATCCATCTATTCGATGAGGAAAAACATATCATCATCATGGATGACGCAGGGGCGGGCTGTCGAACTCTGAAGGAATTACTCATCGAAGAAGGCTTACCAAAGATCCTCGCAAAGCAAATCGGTACTGCTCTGGGCGAATTCATTTGCGGTGTCCATACTTGGTATCAGAATCCTGAGATCGACCTCAGCCAATTCGCAAATAATCAGGTCGGAAAGTATATTACATCTTGGATAACCTACGGACGGGTCGAATCCACGCTGTCCGGAAAGGATGACATTCCTACTCTCTCGGATCCGGGGCTAGAAGTTTCTGAGGCAAAGATGGCGACGATATTAAAGGTGGCGGAGAAGAGGCAACAGGCGGTCCACGCTGCGTGCGCATCCGATCCCATGACGCACGGAGACTTTTGGCCAGACAACATAGTGGTGTGCCCTAAACGCGGGATAGACGGAGGCATAGAGGGCGTGGAGAAACTATACGTCCTGGACTGGGAAGTCAGCAAAACTGGGTTGCCCGGACTAGATTTGGGTCAGCTTTGTGCGGAGCTGTGGACACTGTCCGAGTTCTACCCATCACGAAAGGAATCGGCTCGGACCATGATAGAGTCGTTCTTGGGTACTTACAGGGATCGGAGGGGAAAGGGCACAGATGTTGAACTGGTCAGAGTGGTTGCAAGCCATATCGGTGCACACTTGGTGGCAATCACTCCGCGGGTACGTTCTTGGTCAGGAAGACAGAAAACGAGAGAGGTTGTAGGAGAGGGAGTAGAAATGCTTGTCCTAGGCGAGGAGGGATCTGAGTCGGCCTTGAAAGCAAGTATTGCAGGGCCGCTTCTCTGATATGAAATGATCCGGCGTAGCTGCTAGCACCACCCTAATGGAATCTATCAGAACTGGGACGATATCTCTGAATGATGCAGCATCATTCGCCTTGTTGCGTGTCGGTTCGACCTGCCTTGTGATCGATTCAAACAATTGAAGGGAGTGAATACAACGTTTCGGTACGTACTGCGCTCAGGCTTTGGAGTCCCATCTCATGATCCTCGGTTGCTAATTCGTCATTCTGGCCTGAAGCGAATACCTCTAGAGCGGGTACCGACTCGCCGCGGTCCGCAGCAGACCGGGTAAAGACAAGGTGCGCCGGTTAGTAAGGATTTCAGAGCGACTTGTCGTAACGCACTTGGCACGGTCCCAATTGTTGAGTCGGCTAGCAGCGTTTCGGCCGCCCACCCAAGAGTTTTGAGGCAACATGGACCTGATGATCGTCCCACATCATCGAGAAAATATCAATGACCTCGACGATTTAGCGACGGTACCAGGCGTCCAGGCATACTTGCAGGATCACCCTGAATTCGCTGCTCAGATAGTTGAGAGGCTCTCGGGTGGCTTGTGTAATTTCACGTGCCGGATCTAGTACCTCCGTAGACGCTCATTCTGAAATATGCGCCTCCGTACATTGCTACGTCTGGTAGTGAAATTCCGATGGACCAGAAACGCCACAACAACTTGTCAGGAGTATCCTACAATGCTAACAACAGGAATCAGCTCATAGAAGCCCGAGCGCTCGACCTTATGGCCCAGCTATCTACCACTGGCCCTGGGGGCATTGTTATTCCCACCATCCACCTATTCGATGAGGCAAAACATGTCATTATCATGGATGACGCAGGGGCGAATTGTCGAACTCTGAAGGACCAAAAACCCTCGCAGAGCAAATCGGTACTGCTCTGGGCGAATTCATCTGCGAAGTCCATACCTGAGACCAGGGTGCTAACATCGACCTTACCCTATTCGCAAACAATCAGAGCGCAAAGGATTTCTTGATCTTTGTCTATGGACAACTTGAGTCCACTCTGTCTGGGAGGGATGACCTCCCATCACTCTCGGATCCGTTGCTTGGACTTTCCAAAGCCAAGATGACAACGATACAAAGGTGGCAGAGAAGAGCCAACAGGCGATTCATGCTGCGTCAGCATCCAGTCCTTTGACGCACGGAGATTTCTGGTCACCCAATGTATTGGTGTCGCTCAGACGCGGGATGGACGGAAGTATAGTAGGCGTGGAGAGGCTATGTGTTCTGGATTGGGAAGACTGCAAGACTGGGTTTCCCGGCTTCGATCTGGGTCAACTTTGTGCAGATCTGTGGACTTTGTCTGAGTTCTATCCAGCGCGGAGGGAGCCAGCTCAGAGCATGATAAAGTCGTTCCTGGGTGCTTACAGGGAACGGAGGGGAAAGGGTGCAGACGTCGAGCTTGCTAGAGTGGTTGCTATTCAGATTGGTGCATACCCGGTGACACTTGCTCCACGCACGAGCCCATTGTCGGAAAGACAGAAAACAAGAGAGGTGGTAGAGCAGGGAGCAGAGATGCTGGTCCTGGGTGAGGAGGGATCAGAGTTAGCCCTGAAAGCAAGTATCGTAGGACCACTTCTCTGATCTTTTCTCATCATGATACCATACCTCGCCGAGCTACCTTCGGAAATATACACGAGCATATTGAGGCACATCCCTCGGGAAGAACGACAACAAGCTACCCTGTCACTCACCAGAGCAATCCCACTCTCCCCGGTCCCGCTACATCATCTATTCGAAGACGTCCGCCTCAAGTCAGCAGAGCGGGTGGTGCAGTTATATCGTCGACTACGAGGGCGCCTGGAGGAGCCGCGTTGGGTCAAAAACTTTTCCCTGGAAACATGGAGCGTAGATGCGGACGTGGTGGTTAACCTAGTCTCTTTGCTTCAGCAGTTGTCTAGGATCACACTGTTCATTGGCCCCAATTTTGGACCGGAGCATATGGAGGAGATACTGGAGAAGCCGAGAGAAGCCTTGCAATTCGTCTCATTGCGTTTCAGGCCATAGTAAGCCATGACGTTGCTTGGAACATCTGACGCTAACCCTGTCTTCAGCGTGCAGAGAGCAACATACTATCAGTTTCTTAAGGTGAGTGGGATCAGCCCATGTAGCACGTCCGTTCGTTGATGCTGTCGGGAGATCAGGGGGCGTACTTCGACACCACCTTACTGGCCCTTTCCCGGTGGCCAACGGCAAACCTTGTCACTTTGTCGGTCCTGCAAGATCCTCTTGACGCGGAAATAGCCCGCAGACACAAATTCGCACAACCATTGGTGTTCTTCCGCCTTGAGCCCATTCACAAGTTAGCCTGTTCGCTATACCTCCGTTCCCTGACAAGTCTGCGACTGCGAGTCCCGTCTCGAGAAGTTGCGCCTTTTATCTACGGCTCACCTCGTTCCACCCCTGGGATCCGCGTATTGGATTTATCCACATGCAGTGTTCGATTGGTGGACGTGGAATACCTGTTGGCGCGGTTCCAGTGGTTGATGCATCTGATACTAGACAGGTGTAACATCACTCGAGTGGACACCCTGGAGAGCGAGTGGGTGAACGTCGGCAAGACTTGCGCACTAGCGGGTGTTAAAGCAGCCAAGGAACGAGAGAAAAAGCTCAAGACTTGGCTGGAGATTCACAACACGGTAGACCCGCTGAGCGCTACTGCCGCACCCCAGGAAGGGGTTGCTGTAACTAGACGTGCTCGCCCTGGCCGTCGTGGACTGGCCACCGCAACGATATCACTTCGAGATACGCCAACGAAAACAACGACGCCTGTCACTCGTACAAATGTAGCGATACCCAAGGTCCGTGTGGTTCCATCGCCCCCAGCGCTTTGCTCCTTGAGCACGGTCACAAGTGCGTTACACAAAGACAGGCATGCTGTCATTCGAACTCAGTTCGAGCAAGGCTGGAACGAGGGTCTTGCTCAGCTGACCGCCATACGGAGCAGACTGTACCAGTCATGGAAAAATGGAGTGAGGATGGTGCGCATCGCCGGTGACCAAGGTGTGGAGGAGGGGTTCGAAGGCTTGGAGGACATTGGGGAAGAAGATGCGTTCTACGGACGAGGCGAGTCAGGGAACGTGTGGACAGTACCAGTGCTTTGTCTTGCAGGTGGAGGCGATTCTGGCGAGCATGTGGATGGATGCGGGCATGCAGCAGCTAGCTGTGTGTGGCCAGATCGTATCTAGGCGAATAAAACGACATGGTGTACACCAACTACATATACCCAAGAAGCGAAGGATTCAGGTGTAGTTGGCTGAAAGGGTTCGTAACCAATCAGCTTCTTGCTCCATCTCTGGAAGAGACCGAGGTGGTCGATCATCGTCGGCATCGACCCTCAGCGGTTGGAACCGGGTATCGGCACCTTTCGTATCCATGAAATGCTGATGGAGGGAAACTTCCGAGCGTTCTAAGGCAGGGTATACATCGTCCATCCTCTCGGAGAAGTGATCGCCCTCAAACTTCCGAGGGAGGATATGAAAGTGAACGTGCGGCACGGACTGACCCGCAGCTTTGCCGTCCTGGAGATGGGTGGATGAATTTATAACAGCCGTATCATGATTAAGACTACCTGACACGCCACGGTGAGTGAATCTGCACCGTAGGCATTTTCAATCACACGGCCAACGTGTTGAACGGAACTCATGAGCGACGTCAACTCGGGCGTTGTGAGGTCCGCCAGTCTTGGGACGACACGCGTAGGTATGACGAGGACATCTTTGGGTTGGGTGTATGAGCACACACGAGGTGAACAAAAGGGACAAGACTGACGACCCGGCACGATTGGCTTGAGGTTCACGATGGCGTACGACAAGGCTGTTCGATAAAAGGCCTGTCTGGTCACCTCCATGGTAGAGAACAAGAGCGGGGCGGTCATTGTCATCGTACTACAGTAGTAGGACCGTTGGACTGCACAGCCACCTGTTCAGAGACAACCTGCGCATATTCGCCCATGTCCAGTCCGACCGAGCTGCACTTGCCTCCAACGCTTCCGTATCCTATAAAGGTCGCATCGCTGGACGTGCATCAGGGCGTTCCAGTTCAGCGCGGCACCCGCCTACTCACATATTCTTTTAAATATCAGTCCCCAACACCCGGTGTACGCCCTGACATTCGTTTTGGAACTTGGGACTCTCTCCTGGACGGCACCGTCGAGACATGGTCTGTCCGCGTGGGTGACGAAATCTCTATCCAGAAGTCTAAACAGAAACCAGTCATCACTATCCTTGAACCCTGCAAGCATGGGGTCCAAGTGGGTGGCTTGTGTGGTATCTGTGGCAAGGATATGACTGGGTAGGTCACTCTCTTGTTCTTGACTTCATCCGGGTTGAACCCTCCACTTCAAGCTATGACTACACAGGCTTCTCCGATGCATCGCGGGCATCTATCCAAATGACACACTCCGCCTTTGGTCCAACCGTGTCCATGGAGGAAGCACAGAGGATAGAGAGGGAGACTGCCGAACATCTCCTCAAGTCCCGAAAGCTATCCTTGATCGTAGATCTTGACCAGACAATCGTCCATGCAACTGTTGATCCTACAGTTGGCGAATGGATAACGGAGGGGGAAGCTTGGGAGGCCAAGCAACTTAAAAAGTCATCCTCTACGCCCAAGGATGATGGTTCCGACTCCTCTGACAGTGAAACCTCTGAAGCAGACGTGTGTAATCCCAATTGGGATGCCCTCAAGGATGTTCGCAAGTTTCGACTTGGACCAGAATCATTCGGCCTACCCCCAACGAGAGGATCCTCCAAAGTCAAGGGGAAGCACAAAGTCCTTGAAACAGATGGTTGTATGTATTACATCAAACCTCGGTGCGTGTCTATTTGTCATGCGAAAGGTCTCCAACACCACTCATCGATTTGTACAGTCCCGGCTTGTATGACTTTCTCCGAAGCTTGTCTGCGAAATACGAGATGCATGTATATACCATGGGCACTCGCGCGTACGCGGAAGAGGTCTGTGCTGCCATTGACCCTGATCAGAAGATATTTGCTGGTCGTATCTTGAGCAGGGATGAAAGCGGGAGTGAGCGTTTGCTACTTCATCTCTTAGACCACTGCTTACGTCCCTAAGGTCTCACGCAAAAAAGTTTACAGCGACTTTTTCCGTGCGATACATCTATGGTCGTCATTATTGACGACCGGGCAGATGTCTGGGAGTGGAGCCCGAACTTGATCAAAGTCATTCCTTGTGGGTCTTGCCAGATCGATAGAGTGAATAAGCTAACGTCGATAAAAGATGATTTTTTTGTGGGTATCGGCGACATCAACTCCGCGTTTCTTCCAAAAGTAGAGCCGTTGACACCTTCAGTCCATGCCCCGACTGGTCAGTGTCCAATAGTGTGTTGCCGTGAACTTCTCGTTTCATGACGATTAGACAAATCGACTGCTTCCCCAGCACAAAGCACGTCAGCCTCGCCACCCGTGGCTCCGCTTCCTGAATCAGAGGAAAACGAACGCGGTGAAATAGAGTCCAAGGCTTTGTTGACGCAAAATTCTCTAGCGCTGGAAGCACAAGTAGAAGAGCGGCCTTTAGCAAAGAAGCAAGAAGAACTTCAGGGTATAGTAATTTGACTCGAGGATTACTCCGGTAGTAACACTCGTGCAGACACTGAGAAGACCATCGCGTCCACTAAAGCGGAGCATCCAAAAAAGGCGCTCCTGAAAAACGACGATGTTGAACTACGAAGAGTTGGCAAGGTATGTCAGCATACTATAACTCGCGTTTGATGCACCAATTCGCTCTTGATAGTTGTTGGAAGATGTTCACCGGCAATTTTTTGATGGCTATGATCGGTATTACCCTGGGGAAAAGAACAGGAAGCGTAGGTCAGGCAATGAACATTCACCCAGACTTTACGACGTGACGGTGCGTGCGCAAAGCTATCAAAACTGACCTGTACCGAGCCTCTGGCAGCATATTATTCCGGGAATGCGTTCCAAGACTCTCAATGGGGTTCATATTGTCTTCTCTAGTGTTATACCTCTTGACACCAAACCAGAAACTACCGAAATATGGAAGGTAGCACAGATGTTTGGTGCTCGATGTTATACAGAATTGAACAACTTCATCACGCATGTAGTCGCTGCCAAGGTTTGTTTCTTCCAAAACCAAGGACATCTTTTATCTCCTGACAGTTCAACTTAGCAAGGTACTGTCAAGGTCGATATGGCCCGAAAACGAGGCGGCATCAAAATAGTCTGGTTGGCGTGGTTCACGGATTCAATAGCACTGTGGCAGCGGCAAAACGAGGCTCCATATTTTCTCGAAGATCCCAGCAGAAACGCGCCCAGTTCAAGTCCCAATCTTGACCCTCATCCAATTTCCTCGGACCCAGAACCAGATGCTGATGATTGGGATGTCGAGCCTGCGCCTTCGGGCAAGTCGGCTTTTGAGCTTGCAGACATTGATTGGAACGACATTAATGATGAGGTCGAGGCAGCTATGAACGAGAGCGATGATGACGATGACTTCAAGAGCGAGCATAGCGTGAGGAGTGATATGGTATCAGAGGATGATGGAATGACTGATGAGACTCGTAGTCAGCCTAGGTGCGTCTATCACTTGTCGAGCGGTGTCTTGTATTCAACCTAGCCGCTAGTCCCAATTCTTCGCCTCGGCTGAAGCGGAAGCGTTTGAGAAGTGTTACTCCGTCAGAGAATGGAAACGCCGATCCACAGCGGGATATTTTACGATCACCACTGTCCAAACGCAAGAAACTCGCTGCAAATCGGACAGGGACCTCGAAATTGAAGGAGGCATTCACTGCGGATGAGATCGCCTCTGCGCAACAGGCTAGAAGTCGCAGTCAAAGCGTAGAATCAGATTTTCACGGTGCAAGCCTTCCTAGCCCACTCGAAGAGGAAGAGGATGATGACGAATGTGACGACGACGACGACGACTTTTTGGCTCGGGAACTTGGTGAAGACTGGGGATAGTAGTACATTCTAACTATTGCATGACCATTTTCGCATTTTTATCATTGCGTTTCTGCTCTGCATCTGCTTTCCATTTAATTGTAGTCTCCGTGTAATACCGTAACATGGAATATTCGTTCACAGGTAATCACTTTTTTTCCAGTTGCTCGCAATACAACTTCCAAAGTGCATCGACGGGGTCGCCGGTAACTGTCACGAATATCTCTTTGTCGTACTCGGAGTCCTTCATGTACGCGTTGAGCTTCCGGACGGTGCCCTTTCCGCAACGGTTCTCAACCCAGTTGAGAAAGTACGCAGTGGTAGCGTATCCCGCATCCCACCTATCCCCTCCTGCAGCTTTCCAGTGCGGTGGAACGTATCCCGCGTTCAAGCGGACGAAATCTATGGACAGAAGGTCGTCTCCGACGCCGATGTGGTAATCAGGGCACCATCCTACCTGCGATGCCTTCTATGAACCCTCCCGGGCAGGTATCCTTTGCGTTGTATTGATAGCAGTGTACGACTTCGTGGATGAGTACGCCAATGATTTCGTCGTGTGCTCGGGATACAGCAGACAGAACATAGTCGAGGGAGAGATGGATCTCCTTGTCCGTGTGCGACCCACAAGTGTATGCGATGCCTTCAAAGGATCGAAGGACGAGCGTGACTTGATCCACGCTTGCGACAGGTTAGCGGACCAAGATCTTTGCAAGGCGTCTGTGTGCTCACTGCGTTGGTGCGGTCAATGGAGTGTACAACCAAGTGTACGCGGTCTCGACGGCAGATTGGATGACATCGCGGTCAAAGTTGCGCAAAAAGATGGTAGCTCCTTCGTGTTTCAGATCATCTATTCGCAGCACAAAGTTGGGTATCCTCCAGGGAGGAAGGTCTTGAGCGGTTGGAGGCATGGGGCAGAAAAAAAGTAAATGTATCAATCGATCGGCTACACTGACAACTAAACCAGGCTATAATACTTTGTTCAGCACTGAACAGGTGGATAAATCAGGCTGACGTCGCACTAGTAGGACAGGTCAGCGGAATGGTGCGAGGAATGGGGAGAGACTGACCTCGATGCCGGCTGCTGCTTCCAACCTCAAGACCTCCTCTCTGAGGGCATCCCTCCCTTCCTCAAGCCATTTGCAATACTCAACTGCGCGGAACAAGACACCGCTCTTGCCTTTTGTCTGCCCGTTACTCCGTGTGCCACTACCCTTTGGCCGGCCTCTGGAGGGCAGGTCAATCGTGCCAGCAGGCGCGATGAGCGCAATCAGTTGTGCATAACCATCACGAATGGCGTTGCGACGTTTTTGTTCCGACATGATGTGATTGAGCCGTTTTTGGGGGGTGGACAAAAGAGGCTTCGCTCTCGAAGCCTGCCGGGGGACAGATATGCTTTTACGCCTCGCAGACCGCGAGCGGGAAGTGCTCTCTGGGGGTGACGGGGATGTGTCTCGATCCTCGTCTAGAGGCATTTGCGGTTGGGTGGATGTGGTGGGGGAGGGGGAGACAAGGGGGAGGGAGGGAGGGGGAATTGAGTGGGTGATGTCACCAAAGGCAGGGTCTGATTCAAAGTCCCAGTTGAAGTTGTCGAGGAAGCCGAGGAGGTCGGTGGTCTCGGACGGGGAGAAAAGGTCTGCGGACGGAGGCAACGGCGCCGCTGAGGGGGGGAACAAACTTGTGAGTGCAGGGTCAAACGCATACTCGAAATCAGCAAACGGCACGGGCGGTTGGGGCGAGGATGGCACAGACATGGTCGATGCGGCAGTGGACAATCCCGGATTGCCGGTGCTCTCAGTTCGGCCAATCCGGCCCATCCGGACGGCGAATTCTACGGGTTGTGCCGAGATAACAAACATTGTCAAATAAAACTACCAAAAGAGGAGAGCTCCGTCGCCCGAGCTGCATCGGACCCGCCCCGCTCCGCACCCCCATGTCGGCCCTCAGTGAGGCATCCACACCGGCCCAGGACGCCGCGTCGGCCATCGAGGCACAGCAACTTCACCAACTCCAGCAACACGGCGCGGACGTCCAGCAACAAAATACCAACGGTACCTCCCCGGAGGGAACAATCCGTAAAGGTTGGCTTATCCGTAGCTGTATCGTACGACCAAGTCATGAGTGTATCGCCAGCAAAAGCCCCGTCTGTTAGGCGCGCGTGTACGGCCTGCCATACCGGCAAGACGAGGTGTAGTGAGGTCCTTCCTTGTCAGGTGAGTCTGCGGCCCGGCCCTCTCCAGACACATCTAAGCGTTATCCCTCAGAGTTGCCTGAAAAGGGGCATCGGTTCAACTTGTGCTTATCCTGACCCCGAGACGGACCATGCCAGCCAGTCTCACCAGAGTAAGTTCACCTGCAATCATTGAGATCGACCCCCTTACATGCGCTAGCGCCCGGTGTCTCCACGTTTGCCCAAACACCGATTGGCTACGTCCATGGAGCCCCGACCTTGACACAGCATCAATACTACGACTACAACGGTACATTCACTGGCGCGTCATCTTCAACATTTCGGCCGAGCAAACGGCCACGTAACCTCACAGAGGAAGAAGCCGCCGCTATCACGAGAAATTTCACCCGCGGCGATTTTTTTGTGGGCACGAGCGCCCCAGTCCGCATCGATCCAAGATTGCCCGTTAGACTTACCCTGGGAGAGGGAGACCAAGTTCATTTCAGCATCACAGAGTCCTTGTCTTAGCATGTTGTCCTGCATCTTACCTGCATCTCGCTTACTTTCTGTCTTTCGTTCTAATGATCTCGTGTACAGTATGGATGGCGTAGACAGTGACTCGCAACTCCGCCTGCATTTGCACCCCAATTAGGAAACTAGTATTCGTTCGCCATCTCGTCGTCCCAGAATGCCAACTAATAATTTATAACCATCGCCCCGCAGTCTGGCACGCTCTCTTTCACAACATGATGTTGTCTTTCATGGCGCAGGTCGCTCGCCTTGTTTCTCTCCTACTCTCTACCGTTCCCCTCCTTCGTTTTGTCAAGGCTTCAGCCGCCGAGTCTCCTGCCCTCCGCGCAGTAACCACATGCAACGGAAGCCCAGATCTCTGCAGCCGCTCCTTTGGAAATGTCACCTTTGTCGGTGCCCACGACTCGTATGCAGTCGGGGTTAACAATAGTACGTCGTTGACCCTGTCTTATTTGGAGACTGACTGACTGTCTTACAGTAGCTGCAAATCAAGACTATAATGGTGTGTAAGGGTCGTGAACATTGTCATGTTACTCACACCAAGCTAGTCACCCAGCAGTTGAATGATGGCATTCGCATGTTACAGGTGCAGACACACAACTTGACGGGTGTCACACAACTTTGCCACACTTCCTGCGTGCGTGGATATCATCGCTGGGTCAGCCATTTCTCACTCTTACCCAGTCCCTCTACAATGGGGGTCCACTTTCCGCGTATTTGGCCACAGGTATGTAACGCCATGAGTTTTCCGTCACGTGCTAAATCGCTCTATAGTGAAGACATGGCTAGATGCCAACCCTGGCGAAGGTAAGAGTACACCAGGGTCGCACCGCTCTCATGTCAACATCAGCCCAGTCCTCTCCCTCCTGATTGTAAACTC
>JBBPUG010001076.1:0-12389 GCA_038094535.1 Tubosaeta aff. alveolata | reverse complement strand
GCCATGATCATACTAATCTGTCGCGACCCACTGTCGTTTACAGAGCAACATGTTTCTACATGATCAACATTTCCTCAAACTGGAAGCTGCAAGTCGTCCAGACAAGGAATGTAGAGATGGGCACAGGGAACCCCAAGGGTATCCAAGGTTCAACCTGTACCTGTACCCGCTTGACACCGCCAACCCGCGGGTCACACATTTTGTGGGTACCATACATGGTCCATGGTTTACATGCGACTCCTCGCCCTCCCCGCCATCACTTGTGACAATGCGCCGCTGCGCCGCCATTGCGCGTCGTCGTCAACGTGGTGATGGGCCTGCCGTCGCACACCTCGCCCTCGTTGTCGTCGTTGCGGTGGGAGCGCGGAAGCTGGCACCCCGTCATCGTCGCCGTGAGGGTTACGGGGTTACACCCCCTTGCCGCTTCATTGTGGGTGGTTGGCGGTCCGCCGTCTTTGCCTTACCTCTACGGCACGGTGGATGCGCGTTTGCGGCGCCCCCATCTTCCTCGTCCTCGTCGCCGTGGTGCGTGCGGTGCTGCTGTTGCACCCCCTCGCTATCCAGTTGAGGTTGGCGGGAAGCCGCCGCCGTAGTGTACTAAGGGGTAGCGCCCCCTTGCCTCGTCGCCCTTGCCGCTGCCGTTTCCGTGACAGTAGTGGTGGTGGTGGTGTCAGCGCGTGGTGGGCTCGCGGTTGCGCGACCTCATCGTCCCTGCCGCCGCCGTCTTCGTCACGGTAGTGGTGGGCGTGTTGTGCGCTGCCCCCGCTGGCATGGCGTCGCACGCCCCTTCGCCCCCTCGTTGTCGTCGCGGTAGAGTGGTGGTCCAGGCTGTTGCGCAGTCCTCGCCCTCCGAGTCGTCGCGTGCGGCGGGCAGATCGCTTGCCTCCTGCCACCCTGTTGCTGTAGTCGCCAAGGTGTAGGCATGTCGTTTCGCCACTATGCCCTCGTCATCGGTACTGCGATAGTGAGTGCGCCGTTGCGTGCCCTAGCCTTCGTCGCTGTCAATCACCGGAAATTGCCGGCACAAACGCAACGCAGTCTGGGATCACGTAAACCTTTTCCCTTCGGGTCCAGGAACACACTACCAACTCACTTCATACGGTCTTCCACTTCTCTCCACTTCCGCCACATATCCATCGACCCCTCCACACAGATCGCACGCAGCGCCGGCGCGACCTGCTTTAGAAACTTGGCAACACATTCCGGATTGTCGATTGGCGAATCCCGTACGTTGAGCACCTGCAGCACCGACGGACGCGCCTCCTCGCATTTGTTCCTCCTTCGTCTCTTGCCCCAGATCGATGCTCGTCCACGCACGCCCAGGGCAAGCATCTCCCGTCAAACGCCACCCTCAGCTTCTCTAACCGCGGGCACCGTCTCGCAAACGCACCAATCCCATCCAACGTCGCAGACACAAACCCAGGCAGATACCACGCATCATCCACCCCGACCCACGGAATCCCACACTCTTCGAGCTCTTGCAGATGCGTACCCCACGCGTTAGCCGCTTCGCGCAGGAACGCATTGTCGATCGCAATTGTGCCGAGATGTAGCAGTCGTAGGGCACGCAGGTGACAGAGTGTAAAGAGTGGCAAGAGTGTCTCCGAAGGATGGATCAAAAAGGGCGATGTAGCACTCGAGTACGGGCCGAGATTGTGTTTGAGCATGATAGAGACCATAGCGGGCGTCGTCGCTCTATTTTGACATGTCTTTTGCACTTGCCGGAAAAACATCTCGATGGGCGAACCCGGTGCTTGTACGTCATACGAGAAAACGAGGTTGTCGAGAAATGGGGACGTGACAAGCGCAAGAAGGGCTGTGCATTGGTCGAGCGAGTACGCCGTGATCTTGAGTGACCTCAGAGCGGCAAAGGTCCGTTCACTAGGGCAAGCACCGTTATCGACGGGCCAACAGCCGCGTGCCAAGTATTCAAGACTGATCTCGCGACGCACGTATAGGCCCAGTTCCTCCAGGTACACCATCCTCGCATTGAAGACATGTCAAACACTCGGCCGAGACATGAATCATCCAGCTCAAATCCAGCTTCCACAGAAACTTGAACTCCCCTTTCACGAGCTTCACTGCCAGAGATCCGTTCGACGACCCAGATGCAAAGGATTCGATACACAGCATCTCTAAGTGCGTCGCTTTGGTTCTTATTGCCTGGAAGAGGTCATACACTTCCTCTCGCTGCGAAGTCCTGGGACATATGACGCTGATAGTCGTGATTGTCTTCAGATGTTGTTCGATCGACAGGACTTTGGTCAACAGATGTATCATCGGCGCGGCAACGGATATAACAGAATAGTCCAGACGGAAAAAGTGCGCCGAAATTTGACGAGGTGAGCATCGTCGTCAAGGCTGCGTCATCGAGTCTGGGAAGCGCAAACGACGCGGGCTGCGATATGGACCGAACCCGATGCACATACTTTTTCACAGGGACCCAGTCTAAAGGCGTGGGGTCCCCTTTAAACGTCTATACGGAATCAATACGCAACCCGAGATATTGACGGAATCGCCACTGATGATGGTCTTGCCTCGTTTTGTGAGCTCCCAAATGTCTTGAGGCATGCACATCACGAAGGGGGAAAGGGAATGTTGGGTCCTCCAGAGGACATCGAGGGCGGGCTCTGCGAGCGTCTTGCATGTCCTCGCGAGCCTGGAAACATCTCTCGGGTTCCTGATATAGCGACTATCATGTCAGGCAGGGCGGTCGTCAGCAAGGAAGTGGATGATGTAAAGCGTGAGTCCGGGGATGAGGAGACAACGGTGCATAGTGGGCGATGGGATAGTAGACACCGTGGCGGAACTTGGGGAACCTTTGAACCTGTGTGCAGTGACAAAGAGTAGGCCGATTGCGGCTGTTTCTCGTTTCTCATTCAATGATGTATAACGATAATTATTGCTCACTCACCAAACTGCCAGTGGAACCTTGGTTATCTTGTTTAGGCTAGGAAGAATCTGGTGGGGTTGGCAGTGGCTCCGCAAGTCGAACCACATCAATTTTCGTCGCACGTTCACTAATCGGAAAAAATGGGCCGTCAGAATTTCTTGCAGTGATGATTAGTCATGAACAACCATTATAAGCCACATAATGATATCAAGCCCTTCGGGCGCTCCTGGACCCACCACCCGGGTTTAAAGTAATTTCGTAGAAGATTCGATACAAGGTACAAAGTTGTCAATCCCATTAACATAATACAACAAGAGTCAAGTATTCGTCCGTCCGTCTTGTTTGTCTCCCCCAGCGATTTCCAGTTTTGTTGTTTCGCACGGCACGGACGTTCACTTCTGGGGCAATGTGCCATCAAGAATTAATCTGCGTCATGTTAGTGAGGAGAACACTTGCATAAGAAGAGAGTTACGTCGTCAGGATTGCGGTAACGAGCATGTACGCATCTATTGGCACGTTCGAGTATACGTTTGTCCTTGTCTTACATAACATGCTGACAATGATTGGACCCTTGAAATTGCATGGGGTGTCCCAGAATGATTTCGAAGCAGCATCGATAGCGGTGTTGTTCTGCAAGATATGGGCGGCGTGTTGCTGGATGTAGAATATTTGCAGAGGGTTGGCAAGCCGAATGGTTCGCTTTCCAAACGACACTGTGCAGATGGTTGTGGAGAGGATCGGTAACGGACTTCTGAACGCATGTTGAGAGATGTGGAATGCTGTCTCTCCGACTGGGGCCAGCAGCGGGGCAGGATCAGGAACCCGGAAATAGATGTCAGGATGAGGGACATTGGAATGTGGAGGTTCAGCCGAGCCATAGACAGGAACGGCGATGGGCATGGGCGTGATACACTCGGTTGCGAATATCATGCACTGCACTGTGCGAGGGTAAACCTATATGAGCGTGAGCATTTGAAAGTCGGTGAAGGATCTGATGTTACGTGGCGAAGAAGTCGAATCTGATGCTCATGTTTGACGACATTTTCGTGTGTAGACATTGCAACAAGGATGAAAGGAAGACTTGCGTGAGTGTGACGTTTTGCATGAGAATAGTAGTATTATAAAGTAAGCCTCTCGACGACGAGTTTGAGTTGGCATACAGTGCGCAGCCTTCCATTTGATCATCTTAATAATGTGTCTTAAATGACAAACAAACTGAACTGAAACCTGGGTATCTGTATGAGATTACGCACTCGATCAGATGATTGAGGGCGGAGTTGCCCTATCGCCTGCCAAGAAGATACGATACGAGTTTGAGTTGGAATGTGCGCCGCTTTCCATTTGATCGTGTGTCTCAAATGACGATCGAATTGAACTGAAACCTGGGTATCCGTGTGAGATTAGATGATTGACAAGATGATTGAAGGCAGACTCAGTTGCCGTATCGCCTGGCAAGAAGATATGATATCACATGTTGACAATGTTACGGGGGAATAATCCCATCTCGCAAGTGACTCTGCTATCTTTTCACGGTCATGTCGAGTTCGGAAACCATTAAGTCTGCGCGGATTGTTGGTTCGTAATTTATGCTTTGAATGTCAGGCCTATACTCATTTTGCGTTAGTGGATTATAGTGGTACGCGTCCAACGTTCAGGTACCAGGAAGGCTATTTTTATTTCGTGAACGGTGTTTTCACGATTCCGGATGGTGGGTTCATCATAGACCGTCCGGACGGAGTGATCATGGATAATGAAGATGTGATCGGTGGGTCATCCTTCTATTGTCGGACAATGGATTTGAGCTCAGTTTGTAGCGTTGGTCCATCAGCGAGAGGTGACGGAGCTGATGTATGTCATAGCTGCGCATGGTAGGCTGCATGCTTTGCAGTTACTAGATGCTTTCAGGCGCACGGTGACTTAGGTAGCTACTCGAAATTTCTCTTCCAAAAATACACGAGATATATGTACATTCGAATATGGATTGATGCCATCGTTTTAACCAATGGTTTATGTTCAACGAAAAGTAAAGTTTCGTACAATAAGGTTGGCGAACGCGTTAATGAAAAGACACGGAATTTGGATCACTAACTTGCACCGACGCCGAAGGTTGGACTTTTCTTTTCTTCGGTGCCTTCGGTATGCAAAGTTATTAGATGGAAATTGAGAAGAACAAATAACGTACCGGTGTGGATTGACACGCAGATAGTTGAAGGACGTGTTCTAAATTGAGGTGGATTCGAACGATTTTGTTACCGGTCACTGAACGATGTATAGCGATGTCGCATGTTAGTGCAACGTCTACAAGGTCACCTTGCGACAGGACTGTGAAAGGACAGGGAACCAATCGTTGATCTTCGTTCCAACGCCCCAATTTCAGTTTTTTGGTGACTTTCCACTCCAATTCCATTGTCTTGCAAACATTCCCGACGTCGTCGCCCGGCTCCAATGCAGAAGGCAAGTTACGATTCAACGATGTCATCTGTAATAAGAATACTATGTGAACACAGAATGGTTCGTAAGAAAGAAGACAGTCGACCTTTGTGAAAATACGGCGTTGCATGTACAGTTCGTGTGGAGTAGAACCGGCGCGTTCATGTCCACCTATCGCCGAATGTACGAGACGCCTAATGTTAGTCACTGCGTCGATAGTGGATCGCCACAGATAGGTATCTCCGGGAGAAGACAGTTTCAAGAATTGAATAGCTGCGGATGCACCGTTCGCAGTGCTGAAGAAACGTCAGCAACCTTCAACACGGGGAGTGATCACGTACTTGTCCCAAGAACCAAACGTAGTGAGATTGTGATTACCTAAAATGCCTTGAATGCGAACACACACTGGATGTAGGACAGAGTCTTGGTGTGCAAGAGGTTCTTTGTAAACGAGAATGAGCGATCGGGAGCGTTCTGTAGCATTAGGTTTGTCCACTATTGCCGCCCAATCTGCGACGTTCTCGTATGTGTGAGGAACAACACTCTCGTTTTGATTGACGTCGTTGTACAATTGCTTATGAATTTCGTCCCCCCACGTCATTTTGGCTAGAGCACTTTCTGTAGCCCAGATTGTTATTCAGTGCGAGTGTATTCAAAAATAAAGCGTACCAACGACGAATGACATGGAGTACTTCTGTGAGAGTATGTCGGGTGAGACAGAGCGATGGAAAAACAAATCACGGGCATGCATGCTCAGATAAGATCAGTTGATTTTCGAATATGATTGAGATCTCACGATTTGGATCTCAGTGCAAGTAGATAAAAAAGCATGTGTTGTCGCCATCGATGTGCCTGTCCTCAAAATGTGTCTGCACCCGTACGACGATTTTCGGTCCGTGACGGTGATGGTATGTGAATTTTTGTGCTGCATGCATTTAGTGTGACATTGACATGTTGGAATAATAGAGACCACCGTTTAGGAATGCGCCCCGCCGTCTTTGGATGGCTGTGGAGGAGAATGTGGGTATGGTCGTTGGCTCACAGATTTGAACGACTCATCTTTTTTCCCAGAAATACCATTTGTGCTGCCCTCATGGTATCTTTATCTCCCATATCCCTGTGGAAGTAGCGGAGATCATCGCAGAGAACATGTCCATTCCTGACCTGCTGAGATATGCTGCGACGTCGAGGACCAATTACGACATCATGCACCGACTCATCAAATGGCGCATCAGCCGATCGTTGAGGTTGTTTTCTCTTGGATACGATGCATTTTACAAGCTGCTGCATATCCATTGCGCTGTCGTCTCCGGTTCTTTCGCACTTCATCTCTTTCAACCTGATGGCAATTGGCTTCCGAACGACATGGACGTTTACGTACCGAAGGACCACGCATGCGACGTCATCAATCATTTCCGCGCTTTGAATTATGTTGCAGTTACTCCGTTGCAGAAGTTCCCAGGGTACGGGCCGAATACCACCATCAAAGCGGTCGCAACGCTCACGAATGGTGATCATTCTATTGACATCATCGAGTCGATCTCTTCCCATTCAACCCATCTTCGGCTTTCATTCTTCCCTGGTCATGAATTATCTTTCCAGCGAAGGATTTTTCTCTGCATATCCATGTCTCACGGACAGGAAGTTAGGTATTCAGAATGCTCGCGTTTTCAAGTGGCATACACCTACATTGACAACCGAACATTGCTACGAGAAGTACCAGGCGAGAGGATATACGCTTTGTGCGACGACTAAAGAGTATGATGAAGTGGCGGGAACTAGTCATCGTTGCCGTTGCTCTTGGCGCTGTCCACACACGGTGAGGACGACATTCGATCCAGGCTGTTTGTTTGCGCCTTTTGAGGCGTCCATGGCGAAGTTGAACGCGAGAGAGGTTCCTGTCGCAAGATGTTTTATAGAGAAACTGGCTATGGTCTGGTCTGTTGGTGGACCTACCTGCGACGGGACATATGAAGGCCTCAAGCCTTTCGCGGTTATCGATGGCGCATACTCGCTGTACGATTGAAGTTGTAGTGAGTGATTTGATTGACTTGTATTTCCTTTGAAGGGTGGTTTCGTTGATTATTGGTTCTACGTATCAGATGTTCGGTTTGTTCTTGGTTGTACTTATAGTTTTCTTTTCTCAACGTCACGTTGATGTTCATCTCATGCTTGATTGTACATTTAGTTTTGCGTGTTTAATTCTTGTCGTTTGTTCGTTCCTTTCATTGTCTTTTTCTGTGCTCGTTCTCCTCTATTGCTTCAGTTTCATGCTGGTTCTCTTGTATTTATAGTGCCTCAGTGCTCGTTTCGTTTGCTCCTTTCTGTCATTAAGTTCGATTATTACTTTGAATAGTACGTGTGTCTGTGTATTCGTGGTCGTGATTTCTGCTAGTCATATAGCATCAAGCTATTTCCCATCTGCTAATTCGTATCTGAACACAGGCTATAATGCAATCAAGACTACAGTTATGATCATTGTTCATTTTGTTCAATTCACAAATGGCATTCAATTCACGTCAATATGGTACAAAATGAACGTTCAACAAAATAACCTTTCGAGATACCAGATGATGATTGTTAGATCATGACATCAGTTTGGGAAGTACTCTGTGTTTCATAAACAGCTGCTTCGTTCGTCGGACACTTCCATAGAAGTGATATGCAATGAAGCTCAAATTTGGCACGGTAGGTATCCCAGCTCCCCGAAGTGTTTGCGGCCGCATTTGGAACATAACGCCGGACATGACATTCAAGCAATACGATGTCACCGACCGCCAATTGTCGTGCTTGGAAAGCTTGCATTTTGCTCTTATCTGCGTGGAATTCTTTCCATCCGTCATAAACAGCTGTGAACGGACGTGGCTGTGGAATTTGTGTGAGTAAGGCAGGCAAGCAGTGGTATATGAACACAGACCACCAATTTTCCCTGCTCTCGGTATGAAGGGGCAAAGCAGGTTGCTTTTACCGTAGTCCATGCATCTGTAGTTTCTGTCACAAATTTACGTTAGTTAATGTGACGGAATATAGTATTTGCACTCACGAATAACAGGGTAACTAATGTTCCCGATCAGAGCACGAGCGTGTCCACAACCGTCAATGCTGATTGGCTCCAGCTGAACACCGACCAATTTGAGCGGAGTCCCTGCTTGTTCAAATGCTGTATCAACCAATTTTCCAACGATCCAGACGATCACAGGTTCTCGTGATGCAACAGAGCACCAAAAGGTGCTACGATCCGCCAACGCACGTCTTTCTCCCCATCTGCAGTTGGGTGGCAGGCAACCGATGCTAAACGTGTTGATGCAAACGTTTGAGTAGTTTGCGAACCTGTGGAGCCGTCTGATTTGAAACGTCAGTTACAATACCGGCATTGTGAAAGAAACGGTCTTGCGTTTTCAAGGCATCGGAAATACCCTCAAGATAATCGGGTATGATTTCTATCATCTGATCCGATGCTGCGTTGTCCTCTGTTGGATTTGGGGACGTGAGGGGCCTTAAAAACAATGAAAGCAAATATCATGCATAAAGAAAGAAACGAACAATACGCTTTCACTTTCATCTCCAGACATGACATTCGGATGACTGCTACTGTTCGTTAGGAAGATATTGCAATCTATGAACCACACGTACTCTTCATTCTTTTCAGAATCTTCACTTTTTTCAAAACGAGGAAATGTTAGCTATTTTGCAGATGAGAACGAATAAATTGCAAGATGGAACATACGTATTGCACATTTCATCTGTCTTCTCGTTCTCTAGAACATCTGCTTTGCGTTTACCGGCGCGCGTCATGATCGAACGAATTGTGATTCAAGTAATGCGAGAAACCAGAGATGATAGGGAACTGTGAGCGAAGTCGGATGAGGGAAGGCGAGAGAAACAATGTAGATAATCAAGTAGATAATAGTAGAATCTGTCATATCCTGATTAAAAGTAAAATAAATTTTTGTCTCTTTGTTTCACGTTGATCAGCGAAAATATCTGATTTCGAATTGAACAGCAACAAAGAAGGGTATGTATATTTCACTGAAACTTAGTCTGCACACAGTCCAGAGCCCTGCCACCGTTCTAGAATAAAAACAAACAGACGAGGTGCCGATTGAGTCGGACCAACAGATTCGGGGTAATACCGAAAAGTGTAGATACAAGGTGCTCTAGACTCTCTCATAATGTGAAACTTCGTCGGAACACGGTTCAGAACTTTTCCGCCGTTCTGGAATGCAAACAGGAGATGATCGATCAGTACGTTGGCCATATCACTGATAAATCCAAGCGTGATTACGAGTGTGTTCTGTGGTAAACTTGGTGTAAACGCGAGGGTATGAAAACAAGTTTTAGGAGTGCACAATCTGTGAGGTCATGTTCCGGCCTGATTATTGTAGTAGATTACGCTCAATAAGAATTGCTACTTGGACAGAAGAAAGCAATGATGAAATGTCACGAAAGACAAAGCAACCGATCATCCTTGTGCGCCAGAAGTTGTTTATCATACGATGAAGGGTGTCATTCATATTCTGTTGCGTAGAATGAGTTGTTGTGTACGAAGCAGACGTTACGGGAGATATGCACACTAAAGACAAGAAATCGCTGGATGTCGTCATTGCTTCAATGTGTGTGCGATGGCCATGATTTTCATCACACTACAATTCAGATTAGCGAAAATAGGTTTCGATGAACATGAGACGGATGGCATCTTACATTGCAACTGACGCTTTATCTGTGGTTTCATTCTGTAAGATTTTAACATGGTAGCGAAATACAATGAGCAAGAAAACATACCATGATCTTCAATGTTCCTGATACGAATCGCACTCCACAGACTCTCGGCGGGCAAATGGTGATCGTGAAAAATGGACGAGAGTGAAGTATTAAAAAATTGTGGTTGGATGCAAAAATGAGAATGTCAGGTCAGAAGATGTGGAAAGAAAAGTAGAAAAAGAGAAATATGAACATAGATCACGAATGGAATATGCATACGTTCATTCAACTGAATTGTGAAGTGGATGTTCTTTAGCTGTCATTATAGCGAGCTCATGCAGCCTTTGAAATTCCGATCTAAATTCGTTTGATAGTTTGTGATAGATCTTATGTGGTGAGAACCAACGTAAAATTGCAAGCGATTGAAGTCCACGTGCCCGAGACAACATCACATATGCACTTTGCAACGAACGGCAACCACTCAAATCCACGATAACTGAATTGAATGAACGTCCTTGGGCTTTGTAGTCTGTAAATGCAAATGCTGGTATAATAGGGAGTTGCATCCTATTGATCGCAAATGAGGTTCCTCTCTCGTCCTTGTACTTGAAAGATGTAGGTACAGGAAACACAGGGACAAGGTCCGGATCATCTGCAAATGCGCAAACGTAACTTCCTGGGACTCGTATATACACACAAGAAGCGTATCGGCGCATACAGTGATCTGTTGTGTACTTAATGTGTTCTACTGTTCCTTGCATGCCATTGACGACCCTGTTTGCGAGTGCCAAATTTTGTGTAACTATGACTGGCATGGTTGGAAACAAAGGAATTACACCCAACGTATCTTCTGTGTCTGAACTGGGTAGTGACCATAATCGTTGTCGGCATGATTCCGAAACTACGACACCTTTGTATGTATCACGAGAATGATAAGAGACGACCTGATACCCATTTGCTGATCCAAATGCTCTCGCCTTTTTCATATTTATTGCGTCACGCACAGTTTTTTCTGCTACAATGATAGGTGCATTTAAAAATGCGTCGCACTGAGTGTTAGAACGGATGCCCAACTGTTGTAAACAACGACCGTTTAATACTTCATAATCAGAAACATCATAATTAACACCTTCACCTTTTTGTAGCAGGGTGTGTGGGCGTGTTCCGTTCCATGCTATGCCCAAACGAATCCGATGAAGTAAATTAATGAAAGCAGGGTCGGTCTGTGCCCGCCAATTCTTTTGTAACTCAATCACAGTTTGGACTTGTCTCCATAAAAACGCTCCGTGTAATGCTGATTGTCCCTCTTCCGTTTCTTTAGTATTTGGTGTCAATTTGCTCATGAGATGGGTACTGAAGAGCGAATATTCTCGTACTGGTTTCAACTGCCCGAAATCGCCGGTGAATATAACATTCACTCCACCAAAGGGTTTGTTAGCAGCCGTTGGATCTGAGGATTTGGCAGAGCATAAACGCCTGGAGATGTCTGAGAGCAGACATGCAGAAACCATTGATATTTCATCTATGATCAGGTACTTCACGTCTTTCCAAATATCTTCAAGAGAAGTTTGATTGAAACGTCGGTTTGAACTCGGAAGTAAAGTCAGTGCATGTATCGTCGTGCCACTGACTAACACAGCTGCACATCCCGTTGGTGCTGTGACTTTCAAGTGATGTGATGCGTCAACTTCTTGAAACAACCGCCGTATCGCGTTGATAACATGCGTTTTACCTGAACCTCCTACGCCTGTGATATACATACACAATTGTTCATTACTGCGGGTCATGAAATGATTTGCGATGATAGAAAACGCACGCAATTGTTCATCGTTATGAACAATCCCAGTTTCATTAATAATTTGTTCCAACAAAGAATATTGGGCCGCCGGGATATCATTCCAAATAAAACGTTTCTTTGTATTCGCGTTCAATTGTGTTATAGAGATAGAAGGAGACGCCTGTCGTCGGACACGTTTTGACGGTCTTTCTTCAGAACCCGTCTCGGAACTTGGTGTCGGCCGCATATGTCTTTTTCGCAATTGTAGCATGTGTTTTTTCATGTGTTCGAACACAGGCTCATCATTGTTGTCAGTCTGCAAACATGCAAGCTGTTCGTATTCCCGCATGCTGGTGTTTTCATGGGTTGGGTAGTCGAGCAAACGTGCATTAGTAAGAACACGGACAGCCTCTGATGTACTTCCATGATCGAACGATTGGAAGTCAAAGTCAACGTCGCCCATCTCGTCACCATCGTTGTCATCAATCGGATCTGTGTCTTCAAGTATAGACAATTGTAATGAATCAAGATGGGCGTCGTGATGTTCATTTCTTTCCCCAATGAATGGTTGACTGACAGGATCAAGTC